>JAQIWH010002825.1:0-22583 GCA_034695005.1 Cryptops parisi | reverse complement strand
GATTTAAATAAAGTCTGAGGGCCAAATGACATAGCTGTAAAAGCCAGTCGGTGCTCTCGTTAAACCCCAAGTACCTATACCTGTAACTTCATTCCTTTTTACAAAACCCAAAGCGTTGTACATATTTCATTCATATGTATTTACTAGAAAATAGCCCGTCAAATGACGGGTGCCTAGCATTATCTTTAACCCAAGCAGAAAAAGTTGTCCCCTTTGTGTGTTGGTAATCTGATAAACCTGTCTCTTTTGTCCCTTGGGTGTCCATGACTTCCTAAGTTGGTCGTTCAGGTATTGTCAATTGAAATTTCGTGCGCACAAATTTTATTGGATGGTGCTGAGAACCAATGAGCAATCGAATTCACTTTGAGGTTTTATTTAGTAAGATATCGCTATATTTAAAAGACTCCAGTCTGCGTGTGTAAAAGGACCGCTGTGTTTATCATTATTACGAAGAGGTAAAAAGGTGAAAGGTCACATTTGTGACTAGGTGGATCTTTAGTTTAATATAACTTACAACACAAAATGAAATTGTTATATTAACCACAGTGCAAATGTTGGGAATATCTACTAGACTCCATTTCAGGCTAAAATAAACTGCATCGAATCGGTTATAAATCGAGCACCGATCTGCACCTGCACCTTAAGTTAGCTTGTGAAAGTAGGGACTACATTCGCGACTATAATAGTTGCAGAAAGAAAACGAAGTGCGAATCGGCCCCCTAACTGATTGAATGCTACCAAATGAAGCGGAAATGAAGTACAGCATTTAAATTACACCATCTCTCCCTGGCTATAATGCCATCAGTTATACCATGTTTGTTTTTTATTTTTGTTATTTATGTTTACATAAAAAATAAGAGTTGTCCATTATTACAAGAAAGTGCAGAACAGTCAGCAACATTGCTTGGATGTCATGTGCAATGAATGATATCATATGACTTGGTCGACTTGCATTCATCGTGGACATAAGTTTTGTAGATCCGTGTAATGAGTTAATGTCTGTTACTGATGTTTCTAAATACATTATTGCAAAATAGATTGTGTGTTATACTTCATCTTTTATTGCAGACACTGCTCATCAAAATGTATTTTTGATGTACTATAATTTCGAGATTGCATAAATGAAGAATGGGAATGAATTTTATAAATGGTAGCAATTAGATATACCGGTAGAGAAACCTTACTTCAGATAGGCCTGGAATGTCTATTTGATGTAAAACTTGACGTATTTTGCTACAAAATGACACATGAATCAATCATCTCACTGTCTTAAGTAAAATGTTTGTACACTTACAAAGTTGTAAAGTCCTTGTCCTGGACCATCTTATATTATAAATTGTATTTGATAATACAGGGCTTATTTTGTGTTCATGCTCTTCACATAAGTTAATTTTCTTATACAACAGAAGTAGAAGTGCAACCACAAAACGGAGTTGTTTAATTGTACTCAGTATTCATTTGTCAGCGTACCTTTAACCCACACTTTGACATTGCATAGTAAGGTTTTCGGGAAATGGAAGTGAATTGCAAATTCTAAATAAATAAATGTCAATTTTTACTGTATATCCGAAACCACTAACTCTGCTCAGTGAGCAAGCAAAACAGTCATACTCATTACAGCTGTGGATGGTTTTAAAACCATACAACTTGATGTGATAATACAATAATTGCAATATCCATAATATAAACAAATATTTTAAAACTGATAATAAAGTTAGGTTTCAGATTGTTTACAATTTATGTAAACGACAAGCGGCAATTTTAGGTGTGCTTCATTCAGGAATACACACTACTCTATATAACGTTTTTGCCTCTGTTTAAAAATGGGAATATCTTGGTGTTACAATGTAACTCCAGGGTTACGTGGAAACAATTTAGGTTCATAAATCATTATACACCCTTCTTGAAAATAAATCAAGAGTACAGTATTATACTTATAACTACTTTTTATATTAATGTTGACCTACATGAGTATTTCAATGATTGGAATTTGAATGTGTTTGTCATATTAATGACAAAAGAACGTATTTTTTTGACAATTTATTACTAGTGCTTATTAGACACGTCTATCAATGGGCAATTAGCTAGCCTGGGCTAGTTAAAAAGCCTGTTGAATGCTATCCATTCTATCTATTTTGAAAATACAAACATTGAAATTTCGCGCCATTCACTCTTATTGGGTGGTACTCTGAGCCAATGAGGTTTGTAATTAGGTGTCAGAACATAGCAAATTATTAATTTGGAAATATGTCATGCATGATTGTTTTTATTATGACGACACATCAACTGGAACGTGGTGACATTCTGGTTGGGAACAACGATATGGTGCATGCATAGTGTGTTATATTTGTGTAACATATACAGGATGGGTGATTTTAAAGTGTCATAATTTTGTTGTTTTTACGTATTTTTTAAAACAATTACACTGAAATGTTAGTCGTGATGCAGGGAACTCGCTTGTCAATTTGAATCGTTTTTCATTTTTAACCAAAATTGTAAAATTTTGTTGTATACAGAAGGGGATAGGTTGTGTTTCCTGGGATTTCAGAATTTAAAACACTGATTTCATGTCATGATATTAAGGTGCGGTTTATTATCGTAAAATTATGGTTATTTGAAAATGTGAGATGATTGTTTAAACCCGTTAATTCAAACGTATTATTTTTAATGGGGTATCAGTTCAAGGCTATAAGAGTTGCTTCAGGGGATGAAAATTCACACCAACTATTTGTAAATTGTTGGGCTTTGATTTTTTTTTTTTGAGCAAAAAAATCAAACTGTAGTGAGGGGTTCCACAAATTGACAAGTTGACAGAAAAAGTCTTCCTCTCCAAAAACACTATGGTGTAGGATAAAAACAAAAACAACAAAAAAACCAACAGTGCAGTAGCTTAGAAATATCATTATTCACACTTGAAAGAATACTTCATTCAACCATGTCTTAGTTTTTTTTTTAACATCACTTTTTTATTATTTGTTTCCCTTTGTGAAGTTTCAAGAACCCCCCCTCTACATACTTACTCGGAAAACTACTTTAAAAAAAGTCTAAAAATTAGAAAATTAAAAAATAAACTGTGAAGGTTGCCCTGAGTTAAGAGAATGTTGTTAAAAATTGTTGTGTAGCAATTTTTAGCTTGTTAAAGCATCCTTTGTATTCTTCACTTTTCTTTTGACGATATAGACTCACAAAAAAGAAACACAAATGCACTTGTTTGGATTTATCTATTTGTGGTGTGTTCTTATTAACATCAATTATGACAAAAACCTCATTACTATACACTAACATTAATTTGTTGTGTGTGTATTGTTTTTATTGTATTTTGACTTCCTCCACAAATTCATACTCCACCCATAGCACCATTATAATCATAGTGACCTTAAAATTTACAGTACAAGAATATTGAACCTCTACAATTCAAGATTTCATAATGCACTAATTTACAAATATTTTTTACTACGTTTATTGGGTTTATACAGGGTGACGCAAATGTCATACTACAGTTTGAATATTTACAGAGAAAAATTAAGAAAATTAAAATGAAAAAAAAAATGACTTACAGCGTACTCAAGTTCTACGGGGTGGTGCAAAAGTCATACAGTTTAAATAGTCTAAAATAAAGTACACAAATAGTCTAAAATAGCTTCACTTGTGAGTGAATCAGTTTGTGAGTGAGTTTGGAATTAAACGGTATACTGTCAAACCGAATTACTCAACGATCGCATAAATTCAAATTCGCATAAATTTAAATTCGCATTAATTTAATTTAAATTCGCGTAAATCGAAACGTGCAGAAATGAAAAATGGAATTACTTAAAACACATAAATTGAATTACTGAAAGATTGCATAAATTTTAATTCGCATAAATCGAAACATGCAAAAATATTAAAAAGTGGATTCTTTTGCATTATGTGTACCTACAGTATATCTGTATAGGACACGATATATAAAGAATATGTTTAAAAAGCATTTTAAATGTAGGCCTACTTGTTATAGTTTTGGATTGAAAAAAACAAAACGAAGTGCCTCTGAAGAACCCTTTACAATTCCGATTATAAAACAATTTCGATCTTAACATTCGTTATAATGTCCAATTAGGTAAAATCATGTAATCTAAAAAACACTATTGCTGCTTTGTGGAGCAACTATATAATACTGTAGTTCTGTATGTGAACTTGCATAAATATGGACATTCCGTTATTATCCAGTATGACCTGACACCAGAACAGAACCAACATGGAGTAATCTGATTACGATTCACTAGTTCAAGTTTATAGATAGTGATTAAAGTAATGTAATAATAGTATTATAAACAGTTTTTATAAAGTATTTAATATGTGTGTATTTAAGGTATATATTTATATTTTCTTCTTTTAGCTTTGGATTGTTTCCATGGAAATTCGTTCAACATCAGAATTCATAACTGGTGATAGTATCTCATCATCTTTATTTTTTTTTTGCCACCAAACCAGAATATTAAGTTTCTCAATGTGGAACCATTATTGATTTTGCTACACTTTTGTTATCTTTTTATTACATTGTTTTTTTTTTAGGTGCACAACTATATATTAAAATTTCTTTTCATCGATACAAAACAAAAAATAAAATTGCGTGAAAAGCTTTTACCACTAAAATGTTTAAATGGCAGCCAAATTTATAAACAAACTTTGATCTTTCACATAACAAGAGGATCTTTTTTTGGAGAAATTCCAAAGCTTTTATGTAATGACTTGCACCATAAGGTTTTTGCAGTTTCAGGTTAACTTGGCAGTTTAGGTTATAATTATTATTATTATTATCATTAACTGTTAGCGGGGTAGTTTAATATTAAATTTTTCCTTTTTGATTTAAGTTTTGTTCGCCTTGAAACAGAAGCTTTAAAGTAGTTAAGTTTTTTTTGTTTTGCTACAGTTCAAACTAGTTTTTGTAGAGGCTTTTCCTTCCAAGAAAAACCTGTTTAATGCACAACGTTGATTACAAATGACCGCGTTGAAGACCTAATTTTTCACACAGTATAAAAACAACCGTTCAAATAGAAGTAAATCACACAGGCATCTCCCACCTAAAATTTGAAGCATGGTTTGATTTTTCGATAAAAATATTTAAAACTATATTAAATTATTTGTCTTGAAAATTAATTGAAAAATTTCATTACTTTTGAAAAATTTCTCAAAAAAAATTAGTTCTAGTACAAAAATTAGTAAATAAAAGTTTCTAAACAAAATTACTAAATAATTTTTCAAAAATTAATTAGTAAAGTAAAAACATATATATTAGTCTACACTGTATAATTATTATAGTTAAATATTTATAACTATAAAATATGATTATAATGAAAATATAATTTTTTGTTAGTTTCACGAGCTGTATGCCGGCCAAAAATGACGCAATTGATTCAATTCATAAACATAATTCATTGATTTAACTCGTGTTGTTCCGCCGCAACATTCGTTACAATTATTGTTTCACTTCATGTTGCTTCGCAACATTAGTTAAGTGTTTTATGATTACTTAATCTCGTTAGTTACTACTTATGTTTATGGTAACACGTTTATTATGTTGTTATGGTTACGTTTGTTTTCAGTTGTTGTCATGGAAACATTGAGGCACAGACACACACTTTGCGTTTATAGTGTTTAATACCTTTTTTTATGAACTGTGCATAAAAATTTCTTTTGTGCAAATTTGAATAATCAGCACACTAATGTGCTATATTATGCACACTAATTAATGATAATTTAAGCTTAGACAATACAATTTAAAACGTATTTAAAAGATTATGCATTTTGTTTTAATTCTTTTTAATTAGTACATTTTTAATTTTTGGATTTCATTTTTACGGTGTTTATTTAAGAGTTTTATTTCAAGTACATTATTATGGTTTATTTTTTTACAGTATTTCATATATTTCAGCAACGCAACGTTGAACTTACAATACAGTACAATCGTTTTGCTTTAATTTTCATTAATCAATAAAACCTAGTGTCGATTCGAACATCTTTAAATCTATTTAAAACGCCTTTTTTTTGTGTGAAAATTATGAATATTACTTTTCCCACATAAATTTTCCACATAGAATTTTGTTCAACATGTGTTAAGTCTACCACACCTTCATTACAACTTAATTAACGACTTTCATTCTTTGATATTAAATTTTAATGTACTGTTTTAAATTATAGGAAACTAACATTTATTTAAATTTTTTGGTATATTTTTTTAATATAATATATATATATATATTATATAATTATATATATATTATATAATATATCTATAATTTATTTGATATAAATTTATGTTAAATATATTTTTATAAATACTTTATTTTTCTGTAGGGTACGTTTGGATTAGAACGTTGTTTTTAACTATACTGTAGTCTCTACCAGAACAAGTGGGACAGGCATCTAATCCAAAAGTACGGGTATCATAAATATCGATTAAATATATTGTCTATTTTAAAGTGTAATCCTTGACTACATTGACTATTGAAACACTATTTTGAATAGAAATCTACATTTGTTTATTTTTTGTGTATTTATTTTTTGAAATTATATTTTTATTTTAAACATATATATTTCAAATAAAATTCAATTTCGTAATGAAGTAGAATTTCACCTACTAATATACTGTAGTTATTATTAAATAAAAATCTAATATAGTTAATAAACAAATCTTCATTATAACTTATATTAACACCTTTTTTCATTGCTATTCATTAATTGCTACTATTTGATGTCAGATTTTAAAATACTGTTTTAAATTAATTGTGGTTACTTTTTTGTATATATTTTTAAAATTATTGTTTATTTTTATTTAAAATTATATTATTTCATAATAATTTTAAATTATTTCAGAATTTTATTTCACAATATAGTTATTATTATTAAGCAATCTTTCATTACCACTGATGCTTTTTAAAAATTGCTATTTATGCTATAATACATTTTAAAATCGTATTTTAAAATTGTATCAAATTAATTTGATATCAGAATTTTAAATACTGTTTTAAATCAATTGTAATTAATTTTTTTATGTTTATTTTTTTTTTTAATGTGCAAAATGCGCATTTTCAAGCTATTCGACTGAAAACATGCCGAATTCAGTGTAAATAGCTTGTTTTTAAAATTAAATTTTGATTTATAAAATATATATTTATTTTATTTCATAGTATAGTTATTAAGCATCTTTTCATACAACTTTAATGCTTTTATTGCTATTTGTGCTATAATAAATTTTAAAATCTGTTTATGTTTATTTTGGTACCTTCATTTTCAAAAAAAAATATTTGTAAATCTTTGTTTTAAAATATATTAGTTAATACACATTTATTTCAAATTTTTATTTTCATTTTCTCGTCTATTGGCACTACACTATTTAGGCCTACTACTATTTGTCTGCTAAAAATTTCGGTACTACAAGTGTAGGAATCCGAAACTCGAGACACGCCATTCCTGCAACTATTATAATAGCACTAGTACCACTACCAGTAGTAGTAGTAGTAGTCGTAGTAGTAGTAGTGGTAATAGTGGCTTGTTGTTCCAGCATGCATTGCGTACAATTGATGCGCAGGCGCTTGTGGATTTAGGCCCATTTTTGTCATCATTGAGGAGCAATGTGGAAAAGTAGTGCTCGTTCGTCTTACCGAAAAATTAGCCCCTCGGTTTAAGGGGGTTGTAAAATGCGGCGCAAACTACTCAACAGCAGCTGATACGTGGCTGGTGTTTTGACAGAAATGAATACGAGAACTCATCTGCAACCCTACCTCACCAATTCGTTGGCCATTCGGCAAGAAATTCAACGGTTTGAGAGCGTTCATCCCTCCATCTACGCTATTTACGATTTGATTGAAGTCATCCAAGACCCACTTCTTGCTCAGCAAATTCGGGAGCATGTCGTCTGTATTGAAGGTTAGTGTCAAACATTTCCTACTTATTACTACTAGTAGTTCATGAGGCCAAATCTTCTCGATTGACCTTCACCTGATCTTAATATTTGCACTCTTCGTTGTTACAAATTTTCGTGGAGCTAAAAATGGTCCCCCCCTTTCTGTTTCATGGCCTTTTTTTTTTCTCTTCATCAAGTCTTTGGTATGTATCGAAAAAATGCTGGTGTTGTAATGTATTTTTTGATTTTGTGGGTGGGGTTTTAATCTGTGATGATATTATGAATTATAGTATAGTTTGGTGTGAAAAGTGTAGTGAAGCTATGCATAGTTGGCTACACAGTTCTATATATATGTCGTTTACCGGAGGCTACATGAAAAAGTATAGTTTGACTATTTAAGTACCGTAGTTGTACCACTATAATTTAAAATGTATGTGTTACATGTCATGTGTATATATAATCCAGGTATTGTATAGAATAACTTGTTACTTCGTTTTTTGGCGAAGTGTGAAATAACATCTTGTATAGAACTGTTGGTTAGTTAAGGTTAGTTAAGAATATGTTCTTTAAGAAAAACATTTAAACTTAACCTACTTATTGTCTTAACCATAACTATTCCAATGCTAATTTTATACATTGTCTAACCTGGTTAGGCATTGTATACAATGCCTAGATATTGTATTAAATGTGTAGGATTATATATATACATTGCCTGTAACATATGCATATATAATATATATGAATATATATTCATTTCATATAGTAATTGTTTTGTCAAGTAATGTAGGCTTATTTTAAAAAAACTGACATTTTGTGTCAATTATATAGCTCATGATGTATTTGCAAGTTTTTTTCTCACAATTTTTAGCGAAAATAATTTTTAAAGTTCATATTAAAAATGAAATTATTTTATGTATAAAATAATTTTATTGGGTAACCAGTAAAGTCCATGCGGTTTTTTTCAAGGTTAATCATATTTGCAAGGAGATTAACCTTGAAAAATACGAACGAATTTTGTTGGTTTTATCATGCATATTTTTCGTAATACATAAATAGTAAATACTTACTATTTATTAGGTACAGTGTATTACAGTAATAGAAAATTAGAGCATACTGTGACGTTCACTGTAATGTACACTTTAGGTTTCAATGATACAATTCTCTATATTTATTTCAATGATACGATTATCTATATTTAAATACTGTAGATATTGCAGATTAAGTATATTTATATACATACTATATATAAATAAATAAATATATTTTGAATTGAAAGCCCAGTACAGTAATGCACAGTACAGGAAATTTAGGTAACAAAAATTCGATTATTAATGTTAAAAATATTGAATTGTTTTGGGTACTTGTGAATTAACGACCAGCCACTACCATTGAGAGTTCCATGGGAATATTGTTTGTTTTTTACTAATCTAAACTAGTGCCTATGGGATGAGAATGGGACATAAGTAGTTGAAAAAAATAACCAATTTTATCATTAATCATTACACAAATACGTTTTTGTTTGTTAGAAACTATAGACAGGTGGTGCCCTCATACCAGTTGCTGGTCGTTAATACACAAGTACCAAATTTTTTAATTAAAATAATTTCGATTACTGTATTGAACTTCATTGTATTTATGGGGGAGAACAATATTTTTGAACCTTGAAGAAACTTAGAAACATCATTTTTGTTTTGTATATCGTATTCTAATTTAAAATATACATAAAGAATGGTAAGTATAACATGGATTACATAATACACAAATACAGTATAGTCATTGACTACATCTAAGAAGATTTAACTTGCCAGCTATGCCATATTGTAGTTATGGAATCTCTTCACATGTTGCACGTACTGTATTAACCTTAAATAAAACAACTTGTTACTTAGGAATACATAAAATACCAATATCTACGACCTGCGAGTTTATTAGACACGCAATTCATAGATTACTATTCAGTCAGCGTAGGGAAAATTAATGTCTTAAATGATCCAGGTGGAAGTGTGAAATTATCCCTGGTACAAGAAATTCAAGGTAATGCCTAATAACAGGCATGACACATATTATTTATTTTGTTTGTATACAGGTACTTTGCCTGTGCGTCTAGCAATATGATGTTTCAACTGCTGATAAACAGTTTTCATTATACATTTATTTAATGCTAAGTTAAGATTCGGAATTTTGGACACAATGTAAATAACATTACCATTATTCCCTCTACAAACAGCCACAAGGAAGTGATGTTTTTGCAAAGAACTACCGGTAAAGTCTGATGAATGATGAATAGTAGGAAATACATTCTGTGTGCCCGTTTTGAAGTGTGTATTTGTTTTTCTTTTCGCGTGTGCCTGTGCAATATCATGTTATGTATAACAGTATCGCTGACGTGCACAGGGACGCGTGCTATAAAATTACAAGGGTGGTGTACATGTGAATTATACTCGGTACAGACATGAAGACAGAAGATTCCATCGATATTCTTAGCAATGACGACTGGGTGATACAATATATGTACAGGTTGGACCTCACTAATCCGGAATTCACTAGATGACCAGCAGCTTCGGTGGTTCGATTGGAATCGTACAGTAAAATTTACGGTGAATACTTTGGTTCATAACAGTGAAGGTTCATAATTGTTAAAAGTTAACGTGAATATTTTGCTTAATAATTTACCGTTTATTTTGCCATTTCTTTCCTAAGCTTCACTGGTTCGGAAAATCCACTAATCCAGCAGTTTTTTTGGTCTCAAACTATCCGGATTAGTGGGGCTCAACCTGTCATGATTACAATGAATACAATTATTTTCTTATTATTGCAGGCTATATATATTTTAAGAATTATACCGTATTAAACTAAAAACTCGATTATCCGAAATTTCGGTTTATCCGAATTAGGAGAAATATGTCATTTCAATACAAAAATCGATACATCATCGAAAAAACATTGACATCATCGATAACTATGGATATAATTTATTAAACAAATTATTTTTAGTAAATACTGTACAAATGTTCTACGTTTTTTAACTTTTTGGTGATACTAAATTGAAATTTTGGATTATCCGAAATAGGCTTGGTCCCATCACATTCGGATAATCGAGCTTGTAGTGTACTGTGTATTATATATATACTAAAAGTACAGTAGGTCTCAAAAGTCACTTTATCATAATACTTATACGGTATATTTTATTAACACAGTACAATAAAGTAATTTTGGCCTACCTTGTATACAGGGTGAGTCAAAATATGTTCTTATATTGAATACATAATACAGTTCAAGTATATCAATTATGATACAGTAATAAATATAATAAGTTGCATGGCAATTGAAGGGTCTGGTTTATGTAAAAGGGTGTTAAGTAACATTTTTGTCAAAAATGACCTAGAAGCATTTTCGAACGTGTTAGGTGCAATTCTACCTTCCTAACGTATAATTTTGAGCAAAACAACAATAAGTGCAAGAAGTTTGAAAAAAGCCGATAAAGAGCAAGTCAAGTTCAGATCTTTAAATGCATTTTTCTCGAAATTGTAAAAATGTTGCTTATCCCTTTTACACCAGGCCTTTCAATTATAATAAGTGGTGATACTTAATCATTCAATTCAATTATCATTACTGGAGATTGAGATAATTGTTGATAGAAATGTTATATTTTTCTATTTTGTTTTTGTAATGTACTATTTGTGGATTGCATTACGACTTTTGTCGACCCCTGTATAATTAAATTGTGGTTGACATTTCATACAGTAATGTTTAACCTTATTAACGTTAGGTATGGAAATTCCTATCTAATTGAGTGTTATTGTTTTGTTTTTAAAGATGCTAGTAGTTATTAAATGCTTCATAGTTTTATTGTATAAGAGAGAAAAAAAAAATCAGTGATACTAATTACAGTTATTTTTCACATGGAAGGGTTTTGTCACGTTATTAACAAAATGAAAGAAAAAATAGAAACATTTGTGACTTCATTGTTACGCAAATGAAGATTTAAGACTTGGACCTTTATATTATGATATAAAGCTGGCTTCACATTTAATGCAGTGTGATAGCTAATAATTTGGGCAATGTTATTTTCATGAGTCACGATCTTAATTTTCTAAATAAAAGAAATACAATTTCAGAATAACTTGTGCTATGATGGTTAACCAGTGGACCCTCGAGATCCGAACAAAATCCGTTTCCATGACACGCTTCGGTTTTCGAGTTGTTCGGATTTCGAGTTATATTTTCCCATAAGAGATAATAATGTAAATTGAATTAATCGGTTCCAGATCCTCCAGAATTTACCCAATATGAAACATTTGAAGTGCCTACTTCAAAATCATATTGGTGAATAACGATTAAACAAGTACATTCAATTTCACCAGTTGAATGTTTTGCGCATTTATAATACAGTGGTACACACTTAAAAATGTTGTGTAATAGTAATACTAGTAGGAGGAATGCTACTGTCCAATGATGGGTGAATTATACCCTTATTCGTCCCATCTGTAGTCACTATAACAGATGGGTTATAGTTGAGGGTTGGTGTTTACTAACGTTATGACCACTTAAGTTTTTTTTGGTGAGAAACGTGTCTTATGTCATTTATTTTTGTCTGGATTATCTAAATCGTTGTTCGGATTTTGAATCCAAATTTTCCTCGACTTTTCTTTCGGATCTCGAGTTGCTTGTAAGTAGAACCGTTTGGATCTCGAGGGTCCACTGTATTTAGAAGAACGAAAAAATAAAGCACAGAAAAACAAAATTAAGCTCACTATTTTAATACTGTATTATGCATTTTGGGATGATTTGCACGTAAATGACTTATTGGAACATTTCAAAGTACATGAACTTGTTCCGAAAAAAAAAATTCAGTTTACTTCAGTTTTTGAATTTCCGCCATAAGTGCATAAAGTGATTGAACTTGGTGAATATAAATGTGCGGTTTTTTTCGAATTTTGTAATTTAAAATTTTTTAAAATTTCTATTTTTTTTTTTTTTTTTGTTGGTTAAAAAGAGGAAGAAATTTTGGTTGAGAAACTGATCTGAATGTTTAATTAACTAGTTTAATCATAGTTTTTAGAGATTTTGTGTGTTGAACTTAAATTTTTGACACAAATTTTGAAGATTTTGATTGTTTATTTTTTTGAATTCGATAACTTTAAATAACTGAATGCAGTAATAATAGAATATTATAAGGTTTATGAAAATTTTCTAAAAAGATGTTTTTCACCATACTATCAAAGACTTACGCCTTCTGAAACACGAAATTTTTGGTGTAACAATTCGAGCAGTTTGTGAAAACTGGTACTTCACAAATTGTTTGAATTGCCATTGAAAATTGCGTGTCAGGTGGCCTTAAATTTGTGCTACTATATCAATTCGAGTTTGTGCTATTTACTAGTGAATCACTAAACATTGGTTGTATTAAATGTACTGTATGTTGATGTACAGTTCTTGGAAATATGAAACTCCTAATGTTTATTAAAATTTGTAAAGTTAAATTACAGTGTTTTGCTCTAGGTGAGTTTTTTTTACGGAAACTAGATCATGATTTTTATGAACCGAGATACATATCTCAGTTTATATTCAGTTCCTGTCCCCCTATGAACACTTTTTAAAAATACACTTATATAATTTTTTGATAAATTGTCAATGTAAGAATGTTATTTGAAAAGCTTAATGTGTTTTAAAACCTGTGTTTTAAGTTATATCCACTTTATTAGATATAAACACACTCATCTCAACATGTGTAAAATTCACTATTGAGTGGTAACATCGATGAGTCAGTTTGAAAAGTTTTGGTGTTGTTTTGATTGACTTGTTTCCAAAAACTTCTCCCACCCCCTTTGTCCGTCAAAAATCAATGCCAATGGGTTCTTTAAATTTTGGACAAATGAAGCTTCTTATGTTCCATAAGATTCTGGTTTTTATGAGTTATGAGTATTATTTATGGAGTTGCCATTGTAGATATAATAAATTGGATTAGTGAATCATTGTAGATATCGAGTCATTGTTGATATATAGTGAATTGGGTTAGGGTATACAATGATGTTTTCTTCAGTATGCCAATGTTTGTACAATATTAAAATGCTTACACAGAACATACGAAGTATACAGTATATCAGTAACACTTGAACCAAATAAACAGTTACTGCTTGAAACACTAAAATAGTGCTATGACTTCATCTGGGGCTGCAGAACTTATAAGGCCCAAACCTTCACCAAGGAAACCAGATGTAGGCTGCATAGTTGTTTATTATTGACAATTAATAGCGATTATTTTTAGTTATCGTTTAACAAATGTTTGATTATTCATTTGTTTACCAATTTTTGCAAAAATTGTTTTTTTTTTTAATTAAAGTTTTACAAAACTTTGTATACTATATTCGTTGTGGACCGCATAGTCATTCCAGGCAGGCAGCGGGCCATAAGTTGTGCAAGCCTGTACTATACAGTTCTGTTTTTATCGTCTTAAGTTTTAAAACTGTTTATTTTTTGTTTATATTTGTACAGATAGTTTATGGAACTTTTACTTTATATGCTTTGGAATTTCACATTATTATATATTTTTTAAAATGCTGCAAAATTGATTTTTCTAAAGTAAAGAATAGTTAAGTAAAATGTTTGTGTTTACAATAAAATGCAGGTTAAGTTTTAGATCACGAAAAATAAACGGCTGTTTATTCATGAAAAAATAATTTTAGAATGGGTTTGTTGCTCATTTTCCAAGTAGTTTCTAGTTCATCTACTAGATGCGTTTTAACCTTGAATTTTGAATTTGGTTCTTCCATATACATTATGCAAAAGAATTTCCTGGATGACGGAGGTCCATATATAGGAGGAAGATGTTTGGATTTGGAATCTCTTTTTCATCATCGAGCCTTCATCATGGTACGAAAGAGTCAGTCGAAAGTACCAATGCGGGTTGATAAAAACCGTGTAATTAATGAACGCCTTTCATCGTTGTACTAACTTATCTCCTCAAACACGAGCACTGGGTATGGGCGCGCGTTAAGGGCCCGAAAATTCTTGTTGAGCATAGCTGTAACTCGATACTTAATAGTCTCTTTAACCTTTACAAACAAACAACTGTCATTTGTGGAACATGCTTCATTTCATGCTTCCCACAAGCCCAGTTTTTAGTTCTTTTTAGAGGTCTTGGAGCGCTGATGTAACGACCACGACCTCTGGTGCTAGTGGTAGTGACGCGCACGGTTCTTCCACTTTTCCAGCGTGGTAGTAGTAGTAGTCGTCTGGAGCATTGAGCTTTTAGTTGCTCTCCATCAGTTGACTGGTCCGTAGTCCAAACATATGCTAGTTGTGAATGAACAACTCCGCTTTTCTGATTGCCAGTGAAAAAAAAAAATATCGTTAGGAAGTTCAAGTTATCGAACTCCGTCGCCCAGTATTTTCCACTTGGATTTTTGTTTCAAACAGTTTGAGATGAAACCTGTTCATTATTGATATATATATTTGCCACCACTGTGTTTGCCAAAATGCCGTTTTTAACATTAACTGTTAAGCGAAGATCGTGGCGAGTTAAGAAATCGTCCACATGGATGGAAAACCGAAAATCAGGTGATTCTGTTTTTTTTAAAACTTTCAGTTGTTATGCTATAAAACGGAACTTTTGTTCATTAATTTTCATTTGATGGGGGAAACTAAATTTTACTACGCGGTTTGAGATTTTGGTGTTTTTTTGCTCGTTAATTTTAACGAACTCGGTGTTGGTTAAGAGCAATATGGCCCAGCCATTGTGAAACAAATATTACATGTAAACAATGCTGTACATTCATTGAAAGAAAAGAAAAATCCCAGTTTCATTAGGGCTTTATGGCAAATTCGATGAAAATTGCTTGGAAGAAATTGATTTCAAGAATCTGAGCGTAAATAATAATAATAATGTGTGTGTACTTGTTGCTGAGACTATAAAAAGCGCAAATGCTACACCGTCGTTGCACTCTAATCATTGCTTTAATTTATGAGTGCCGCTGATATTGATTTTAGTGGAATTAGGCCATCGTTCTCATGGAATACTTCAACAGAATTTTTCAGCATTTACCTTAAAGTAGCACCAAGCATCAGTTTTAGTGGGTGTGTAATATTGTTTCTATTTTATGATGTAATAAACTCCTTCATTCACTGTTAGGCGAAAACATGTTGGTGTTGAGTGTACAGTTTCGTTTCGCAGCATCGAGATTTACAAATAGAAACAGTTTGTGTTACTTGAACACTTAATCAAAGACTGAGAATTCACTCTTGTTGGGGGATTTGATTTACAAGAAACGAATTGAAGTTTTTTAGAAGTAAAATTAAATTTAATGTAGGAAATTAAATTGATGTAAATTGGGTTGGAAAATCTGATTTCGGCATTTGCATGATAATGCGAATATTTTTTCTTCTTCTTTGCGACAGGAACTTTCAATTGCAGTTTCGTAAACTAGTGGCTTGCTTAAAGGACAATATTTGTCAATCATGAATTGAGAATTGAAGATTGTGTTTTGTAGGACTTAATAATGAGTGCATTTCCTCAATTTATTACTTTATTGATTGGTGATTCGGAGGGAGCGGGGAAAACAATTTGCCCAGTTCAAAAGGTCATTTACGGCACCGTGATCGATATATACACTGTACATGACATGAACTAACTTGGCTTAAAATAACTTTGAAATACGATTATCACAATGATTTAGTTATTATGCCAATTATTGATCATAAAGCTACCTAGGAGCTTGTCATTTTGCTGTGTAAGTGACTTAGTTAATGCCGAAACGGTGTTCCTGAAAGGTCTAGTAAAATTTTAACCACAGATGCTATGCATCAAAAATCAAACAACTCATATTACATGAGTCCAGAAACGCTTCCTTCTGAGATAATACAGGGTGAAGTCGTCTTGTTTATGTAAATTCATAGATCTATGGTCTCATAATAGCTGTAGTTATACAAATGAGTATATATTTCAGGATTCATGTTTATATGGACTTTTTGTTTTGATTTGATTAAAATTTGACTAGACATTTCAGGAACACACTGATATATCACAAATCTGATAAACATAAATTTGCCTTTTTTTTCGATTTCAAAACCTCATTACGCAATGTAGCGTAATGTGATGGTCGTTGAATGGTAAAAGTTTCGAGATTTATGTCTTCAAAAAAAATTCAAACGTTGAGAGATAGTTAGTGTTTATAATATGACAAAATTGATAGATAAACATGCCTCACAGATTTAATTTTTTATTTGGGGGGGGGGGGGAAGTTGAATGGGAGGTTAACGTTCCATAACATTTTGTAACGCATATAGGTCACAGTTCAAGTGGAACTATACTCGAGCTTTTTTATCAGGTAAATTAACAATAGTCATTTCAAATTATAAAACAAAAAACATTGAGAAAATAAATGAAAAAAGTTTCATTAGTTTAGCTTGGGACTTAATAAGATTAACAGTGTTATATAGATATATGTACTTAAGAGATAATGGTATTTCCAGTGCGGGAATTGTGATGGAAACATCCAGTGATGATTCGTAAGCTGCTACAATGTGGAGTTTGAATTTATCCATGATTAATTTAGAAATAAATTTAGTTGAAGGCCACAATGGAAAATGATAACTGTCGTCAATGTCAGTACAATATATTGTAAAACACTGTAAAATCTATATGGAAGCTATAAATAACTTAGTTCTGGTTAAAAGTAACGGATGGCAGCTTTTATTGTATTGCGTGTGCATTTGATTAGGGAAGTTAACCCAAATCATGGAAAAGGGATGTTCAGTTTGTTTAACAAGGGGAATTCTTGAAAACGTATTATATTACCATATATGTATATTTGTTTGTTGTTGTTGTTCGACAAAATTACCCAGATTTTCACAAAACTTCCTATTTCAACTACAAAAGTTTGATTTCCTTCAAAAAAAAAGAAAATTGGACTATTGAATAAGGATGTGATTCATCAGATATACAACTAAACTGATAAAAATCACATCCAATGGTAAATACCATATTGTGATATCCGTTAATTTTTGTGCCGATTTAAGATTATTATTTGATTGAATTTTTTTTTTGGACCATCAATTAATCTGACCTGAGGCAATTGAAACAACAGCAATGTGAGTCAGTATTTGTGTGTATATATATGTATGGGTCAGAGATACTATATTACTACTAGTAATATAGTATCTCTGGTATGGGTACTTGTAATGTGTATGCCTGAATATATATACTTATTTCATTTCAAGTAATCGACTCTCGTTAAACCGACCCCTATAGACCGTCACCCCCCTTATCGCCACTAAAGAACACAGGACCAATGTATCTTCCCAAACATTAATCTGCCCGCTTTAAACTTTTGAGTACCAAGGGTGGCGGTTTAAAGAGGTTCGACTGTACATCAATGTAATATATTGATATGAGTATAAGTACATATTACAGATCTCAATGAAAAGTCGATAATTGAACTAAAGATACAAACTGCCAATTAAATCATTTTGGTGGACACTGCATGTGGCCTTTTATAATGTCTGAAATAGGTTCTGAGAAACATTTTTTAAAATCAGTAAAAAAGAGTAAATGTGTGATTGGCGATTGCCACCAAAATTTTTGGTAATCAGTTGTATAGGAACCTACTGAATAACTTGAGCAAGTTTAAAGTACAGTGGAACCTATAACTTTTATATTTCAGCAGTCCCTATATTTTTCACATTTTTTTCCGGCTAAATAATGTCTCGATATTCGTCCAGAAATCTATTATTCGTCACCAAAATTCAGTCAAGGGTCTAGAAAAATCAGTTTATAAGAAGAACAATATCATAGATATAGAATATTAAAAAGTAAACTAAATATAATGTGGAGTGCTAATAGTAAGGCTTGGGTAACAAGACGAGTGAATTCACAAAGGATTTGCAATTGATTTTATAGTCATTAGATTCAGTATTCGTCATTTCTTGATTTCTTCTGGAACAGATTAATGACGAATATAGAGGTTCCGCTGTATCAAATTCAGGATTCACAAGTGTGTGCCAACAAACGAACAGACAGACAGATGCCATTTCATCCTACTTCTCAAACACAAATCTTGCTACTCAATCAATAAATACACTATATTTACATGCACATAAATATACACATATGTGTACCTTATATGATGTGTGGCTGATAGATGGATACGGAAATAACAAATCATTAGATTTGACTACTGTTCATAACTTCATTTTCCGTACATGTAATAACTTTAAATACTCAAGTCATCACAAGTTACTTCTTAGCTGTATTTCACCTGTATTAGTCGTTAGGTTACTTGTTGAGACCACTAAAGGGTTATTGGTTTAAACTTAATTTTCCTGATGTTTGAACAGCTGTTCGCTTTTATGGAATATTAAGTAGGTTGTAGGTCATTGTCTTTTATGATGATACAGTAACTGAGTGAATTTTTTATGTAGAATGGTCAGGTTCACTCCGATTATTTCCAGACTGTTAAACATGCCATCGAATAGCCATGTGGTACCTGTCTTGTTGTGTCATACTCCACATCGATGGTCGTATCGTATGTGATTTTTTTCTTCAAATTGAATTGTCAGCCATCATTCGAATTCATATCTTGATAAGGTGAAACAGAGTTCCTTTCCTGTAGCATATCATTACCATTATTAATTTTATGATAACGCACAATGATTCATATGAAAGACAAAACTAGTCTTGTTTTTCGATTTTGATGCAGACTGGTTAAACCATCCTTCTTATTTATTTCAGGCTGCTGATGTCAGCATTTGTTTTTTTTGCTTAGGTGTGTTATAGACAAGGCTTTTTTTTGAACAAAAAGTCATTTGTAAAAAAAGACTGCATGATTTTTATACATTGTCATTCCAAGGTGAACGAATTTCATTGAATTTGTGGAAAAGAAAGTACTGTACATTTGCTCAACTGTTGAATTTCTGGTTCACCAGATGTTCCATCTGTTTAGTAATATTTTCTTGTTGGTTAAAAACCATTAGTTTTTGCATGATTCAATGTTGACTGTTGATATCATACTGGAGTTTGTTGGTTGTTGTCATCAGTCCGTTTTTGAAAAAATTTTTTAGTGGGTAGTCGTCTTAGTTATGCATTGTCGATTTTATAACAAGGCCATAGTTCTGTTTTTATTATTTTTTGAGGAACTGTGCTTGCATGATTTTGGTAGTAAATGTGACACCACGATACATTTGGATGATGCTCTCAAACATATGGACATCTAATGACTACTAGTTCTGAGCCTGAAAGGAATAAAAAAAAATGAAACTCCAAAAATGTTTAACTTCTGGTAACTTGAAATGGAAACCGTTTGATACTTGATGGCTTAGTGAGACCTCTTGTGAACATAACTTTACAATAAACTTGTTTTGTTTTTTTTTAATTTTAATTATTGTACTAAGTATTTCTTTTAAAACAAATGTAATAAATATATTACAAAATAGAATACAGGATCATGCCTAGTCCTTGTGCAACTTTGAATTACCATAACTTCAAGTTTATATGCTCAACCTGTCAAAAATTTCAGAAATGTAATTTATTGATTTAAAGTCATACCCTGAAGTTGCAGCACTGGCTTTGGAAGTTATCTTCAGCAGTGATTAGTATGCTTACCATTTTTAAAAAAAAGGCTTATAGTGTTTCTTTTCGTTATAAGTGTTTCATTTACATCAGTTAAAAAAGTTAGTTATGTATAGGCTTATTGTGATTGCAGTATATGCATCTGAGTAATAATAAACAAGATATCAGAAAAACGTTGTTTTTAGGCACAACCTTTTATTATCCACCTCACCACAGAAGGTGGGTGAGGTGGCTAGAGGCGTTAAGTGCATATTACGAATGGTTCACTGTTCACCCTTTCATCATATCTTATTTGGCAATCAACCATTTGCCCCCCCCCCCTTTTCAAGTGGAAGTAGAAGAACTGCACCAAACACTCTACAAGAAAAACAAATGGTCTTTTCACATGCAAATTCTGTGTTATGCGTCATTGAGTCGCATAACACAGAATTTCATAGACTGAAATATATCGCGGACTATGTCTGTGTATCAAATTTCATCTTTCTGGGATATCAGGAAGTGGGTCAAAATTGACTGCAAAAGAGTTTGAATCGTGCAAACAGAGCTACAACGAACAGGCCAAGTTAAATAAAAGGTTGTAATCAAAAGGCAGTGCTTCCATTTTTTTCGAGTTACAATATCATCCTGGAGGAATGGAAGGTGATGTACAGTAGTTTTCCTAACTGTATTGGGGAGTTAAGCAGTTTATGAAGCCAACAGTTTCTATAATGGATTGAAAAGTTTATCAGATTTCTTTTTATGGGGACTGTTGCTTAGCATTAGCAGTTAGCCTATTCAACAAAGTTAGTTATTTATGCTTTAGAGACGCACCAACTGCCAAGAGGCTTGTTATATGGCGCCCACTGAAACACAGAAAATAAAATACATAACACTATATAAGTTGGTCAAGACCCGACAGCTTCAAGAACCTATACACACGATGGATTCAACAAAGCCTCCTTGTTGAGACCAATGGTTCCTAACGAATTGCTGGTTCACAATTTCTTCTTGATAGTCCACCTGTAATTGTAGTGAATTTATTCTTAACCGTATACATACTGTGTATGGAATTTGGGCATTTATTCTCAATTTATTCTCTAAAGGTTTGGGCAGATAAACGGCAACAAATGGCAAACTGTGATAATACGTTGGTACAGTATATTGATTAAGATGATTGGTATTAAAGTGAAATTTTAGAATGAAATAAATTCTTAAAATAGCATAAAGGTTTTGTTTCTGTCTTCCCCATCTGTCAAAAATTTGTTTATCATTTGTTGGCCCACGAATGTAGATGTAGAAACGTATTTCTTCCCTTCACTGCTTTCTTTAGAAATGATTTTTGGACCAGGATAAGTAATATGATTCAGAGTATTACTGAAGATCAACTGCAGAATGCATTTTTAGAACTTTGAAATTTTGTATTCATATATCCGCTGTGTATCAGTGTATCGCTGTGTTTGTATACGTATTGATGGTGGACATTCATCCCAAGATTAAATTACTGGTACTGTATGTGTGTAACTGAAATATGCATTTGTTCCGCCCACCCTGATTTTATCATGTGTTTGCAGGAAATTAGTGAATTTATTTTTCGTTTGAATTGAATCGATTAAAATGACACAACTGTATAGTGTGTTTTACTCTGAATAAGGAGCAAATTACTATTTTTCCTGTGTTCCTGGTCTGCTAAAGTTTTCCCCGTGTTTTGCTGTTGAAAATGTACAGGGTGGTCTATTGGTTGTGCCTTAGTTTGGTTTTCTATAACTTGCACTTATAGGTCGAGGAATGTCTCTATTGTGATTGGCTGGTAGTATAACATCAAAGGGGGTATTCTCTGGATGTGAGTCAAGAGTCAAGAAAAATGGTTATGATGGAGTGGACAAATTTTCTAAAGATTGACTTCTTAATCGATTTAATAAAATAGCAAACTGGTTCTATGCAAGTCAACTACTGATCTCTGCTATCGAAAATGTGCAATTAATTTGCTGAAATAGAATTCGACCACTTTCGTTGGCTGTTGTGAAATTCTCCAGTATAAACCTTGAAGATGTGTTTACAGTTATTAAAAAACTAGAGGTCACCCGTGCAGAAGCACGGGCGCTAGTTAATTAAAACATGCGATCAAAAAGAACGCTCCTACTAATTCGAATTTATTTC
>JAQIWH010002824.1:0-22584 GCA_034695005.1 Cryptops parisi | reverse complement strand
CTACATTGACCAATCCGAGGCACTGCCGTGAACGGGGTAAAAAACACGGCGCCGTGTACGTAGCCACTACCTAAAAAGAAATCTCCCTATTTAACACAATTGGCTATAGCATGACTCTTATTTGTCGATATAATGTCATTAGTGATATTGTGGGTTTTTTTGTAAGACTTGTCATCACAAACCCGTTTACTGCCCGTGTATAATTTTTACAACACGTCCACATTTCTCCTCCCTCCTAGAGGTTTTATCAGGTAAGAAGGAAAGGTAGGGAAAAAGGAAGTACATGGCTGAACTGTTTACACAGCCTTCTCTAACCACACTTTGAGTCTCTATCACAACTTCCATTTTTCTTACCTGACAAATCTTCTTGGGAGAAGTAACATTGTGGAGGTGTTGAGATTGTTTATTTGGTCAGGGGGGTAAAGAATTTTTTTTCTTCAAATTTTTAACTTGTGATAAATTATGTTTATCAGGCTAGGTGTTAGGGAATTATGCTTTGAATTTTTACCCTGCAAAGCACTTTTTGAAAACAGATAGAATAACTTACGCTTTTCGTTTTTTGTGTTTATTCAAAATCGATCTTTGTTGTTCTTTAAAACTTTCCCCGAAATTGAAGCACAGGTATGAGGGAACTACTGTCTGTGGGTTTAGAAAAAGCAGATTACGTTGGAAGAAAAAATAACCAAATCATTTCGGGACACTTCTAAAGAACGTCCTTGATCTTTTACTTGTTTAAAAAACATAAATAAGTATTAATTATGTGTATTAATGTTTCAGTGAGAGCACACCGGAAGGTAGGCGTGTGACAAAACTTGATCAGATCCTTCTTAACGGAAACAACATTACAATGGTACATTATTGCTCAGTGACACGAGTTGTGTTAATGCTAGTTAATATTAATTAACGTCATCAATTTTCACTTGCAGCTCATACCAGGAGGTGACATGCCGGAATCGTGATTCAATCGCTGACAAGCCTAGTTTTTTCTTTCTTTCAATTTTTTTTTTATTATTATTTTTTGTATCGCTTCATCTGCTAATAAGTCGACAAATTTAACATGTAAAAAAGTATTTATATGTATGGCTTTTTTTTTTATGTAATTAAATATGATTTATTTGTAATGTCACGTTTGTTTGTTGTAACAAGCTAAGCTTGTAATGTGTAGCTGTTTTGCTTTTCTCTTGCATATAAATTGACAATGGAATCATCACAAAACTTATAACTAGTTATCAAAATTGGCTTATTAGTGATCACAAGATCTTGCTGACCATGTACATTTATGACCACTAATGACATAAAATGTAAGGCTGTGTCAACTCACTCTTCAAGTGCTGGGAAAACTGTCCCTCGGTAGATGGTGCAAAATTGTTCTTGGTGATGGGAATGAAGGTTCGCAAATGCATAGGTAACACTTGTGGAATATATTCTCCATATATTTTTCTGCATAAAATAAAAACAGATTCACCTTTGTGAAATCGTTCAGTACGTCAACTTGATAAACTGTGACATTGTTGCTGCCAGGCATCACAAAACACTTTGCTCAGCGGTGAGCTCGTTGTTAAATTTTATTATGGATTTGTTTCGTACTCCTTGTTAAACTTTTGAAGAATACCGATACCCTTTTTTTTTCTTAAAATGAAACGTTAAATGAAGTTTTTTCTGGATGGCGGAAAACAAACGTGTGTAATCAATAAAAATTCATGTTCTTGCTTCCAATTTTTAATGAATTATTTTAAGATGGAATTACACACTATAATGCATAACTAGAACTTATTCAATGTATTGTACCTTTCAAATAGTTTCATTACATTATCGAGATTCATAATCGTAACTGATAAGATAAAAATGTTTTAAATGTATGCTTAGAAATCGAACTAGTTAAAATTACAGTAAATCATTAAGTAAAAATATGGATAATAGTTTAAAAATTAATTATTTTTAATGTGAATTTAAAATAAAAATGTGTCAATCAAAAAACAAATGGAGAAAAAAAAACTTATAGGTCCCACCGAGATTTGAACTCGGATCGCTGGATTCAGAGTCCAGAGTGCTAACCATTACACCATGGGACCCGTTGGAAGAACTTCGTCCACAATAGGCTATCTAAGTCATGTTTCTTATGACTTTATTAAATAAACTTTTTTTTTTAAAATTAATAATTGAATATATGTAAAATACTACGCATTAATTCTTATTGACGGATAGTAAATCATAGCCGTACTAAACATTTTTAAATAAAAAACGTTGATCCGACTAACAACAGCGCGATCTGCCGTCGAGTTTGTGGCGCGTCATATTAGACATAGCACGATTTGCACATTTTTTGTTTATTGATTTTAATCTATTAAATAGCGATGTTTATAAACAAACCAACGTTGGTAATGTGAAGATTAAAAATCGGATACATTTATACTGAAATACTGATGAAATTATAATTTATAGACGTAATGGTGAATAAACAATTTAAAAAACCAGCTGTATTAACTATAGAGAACAACACTAGACGTAGCGCGATATTGCGCAATGTACATTTTTTTTTTATCAATCAATTTTGATTTGTAAAATAAATTAGATATTATATGAAATATAACGTAATAACATTATAGCATAAAATTATACCAGGTGGTCCAAAAGTTACTTTACCGTAATTATGTTAAAGTGAATTTTGCACCATCGGCCACTAGGCACCATCCAGTATATCGTTGGACATGATCACATGAAAAAAATAAAATAAAACACGAAAAATGAACCATAAACAGTATACGTATTAAAAAAAAGAACGTTAAAAAAACTGCGCGATTTTGTTACACTGTGAAGCAATTCTTAATAACCCAAGTATTTACCTCCCTTTATCTATCTTCATCTCTGTGAGAACGCATCATAGTCCTGAACGCTTGGTCCATCCAAAGCTGCTTTGTTGCTGTTATCAAAGATGTTTTTTTTTTTTTACTTTCTGCTTTATATTTGTCGATTTCAATCTGAAAAATAAATTGAATATTAATAAATGTGTCTAAAGTAAGTATCTATGAACATACCAGTTTAAGTTGGTTAAAAAATAACAACCAGTTATATCATTAAAATTCATACGTTTTTGCTTGTTTTAACTAACCTAAACTAGTATCTATATCCATAATAGACGTGTAGTGGCTGGTGGCTGGTGTTACACAAGTAACAAAATATTTATTTTTTTATCCAACACTATAAATATTAACAAAGACTACATACGAGTAGTAACTTTCACCAATGAACCCATGCTCAAAAGTGCACGTGCTTAGGTGCTATGCATCGTTAAAGCATGGAGGAAGAAGATAAGAAGCTTACCTTCTACCTCCATAGTTAAAGTACACGCACAAATGAGGTACAGGTACAGGTGAAACATTAGCCTGCTGTACTGTGTTCTGTCAATGTCAAATACATTACATCTGCACAAATTGAAAGCCACTGCCCTGCCTAACATGCTCAATATTATTGTGGGGGTGTACCTCAAGAATCTGGTGTAGCCTACTATAAGATAAGATACTTATTTTGAGAATGAGGAGGACCTCATAGTCCAGGTACATGCAGCAGCCAGACTGAGATCATACCTAGATAGAGTGTATGGACGTTTTAGTTAAGCAGTCAATGACGTTTGCATTACATGGCATGCATCTAAATACGAGGCCATATTTATGAGCAGTTCTTCTTGTAACTTATCCTACCGCGATGTAGCGTATTTGCCAGATTAAAATTCAGAAATGTTTGACCTATCTCATTTGTACACGCTCGTTGACGACGCCTAGCGCGTGAAATTTTGAACATTGGTTCATTGGTGAAAGTTACTCCCCTCACCCACTCTGAATTGGTGTATCAAATTTACCACCACCTTATAGAAATCGGAATACAGTAATAACTCGATTATCCGAAATTTAGGTTTATCCGACCGAATCAGTTCAAATATGTCATTTCAACATAAAAATCGACACATTATCGAAACATCATTGACATTATACAGTAGATAGCTATGAATAATTTACCATGATGGATTGTGAGTTAATATTGTACATACCTATTGTGCGTTAAATGTTACATGTTTTAACTTTGCAACGTAGTTGGTTATTTATATTTATTAATATTAAATAAAATTGCGTATTATCGGGATTCTTGTTTATCCGAAATAAGCTCGGTCACATTCGGACAATCGAGTTGGTAGTGTACATCTGTCCTTCATTAACTTTGTCTCGCCGTCTCTTCTCTTCAATAAAAAGTGTTCACTAAAAATACAATCGTTTTTAAGTTGAACCATGATGAGCCAATGACGCATGTCGATTTTCAAATCTACAAAAACAACAAAACAAACAGATAATTACATAATATAATATCAATATAATAACTATAATAGTTCGCTAAAATACTGTTTGCAATAGTTGACGAGATAACCTCGTTTCAACAGTTTCCCCAACAACATGTTGTTTCTGAGCTAAAAATGAACGAATCGTAATTCCGAAAGAAAACAAGTTTCTCATCAAAACAAAACCATTTAATTTTTTAAAAAAATTAAAAAAATTAAAAAAAAATACCAAAAAAATATCAAACCATCGTGTCTATACTTAATTTACAATGCTACAGAAAATTAATTAATTAAATTCATTAACTAAAAAAATCTCACTCCAAATGAAATCCAATCATCCAAACTAACGTTACGCCAAATCCCGCATCTCGTAGCAATCTCAAATTTAGCCCACCATCTATCTATGTATATATAAAAAAAAAGTAACACATCATTAAGCAGCAGCAGAAGTGAAAATCCAAAATAAAAAAATAAAATAAAAAAGACGCGCAAAATTTTTCCATTGGGCAAATGATTTTCTTGTTTTGAAAGCCCTTGTTCCTTTCGTAACGAATGAAACAAGTTCAACGGTAATCGTGCCCTGTCAGTGAATCGTGATCTAAAGACTTTTATTTTGGGATGAAAGTCACACTCAAACATCGTAGGAAGAAGCTCGCTTTCCATTCCAACCAAATGAGATTGGCTGGCCAAACGCATTCTTCGCAGAAGCTTCTGTCTTGCCATTCAACGTCTCTTGTCGGTCCTCAACTGGACCCTAGGATTGGGCACTCTTCTCGTGGTAATACCACCATGGCCCAGGTAAAACGTTTTGTTCAATGAACAACTCTTAAAATAACACCATACTGTTTACATTCGACACATGTGCCAGAGTTACTTGCGGGTTTGTTGACGTTGCGATTTGTATATATTTATAGTGAACTTGATACATTCTTTGATTGAAATGTTATTTAATTTGTGAATGGCTGTCGTTAACTATTACTGAAACTATTATCGATAAAACGACTAATTTTCAGTGCAATGTGCCTGGGTGGAACAGGAAATTGTAATAATATTTAAAAAGTATCATTACTTGTTACATATCCTCTTTATAGTTCTGTGTGTGTGAATATAACGCGGTTTTTTGTTAGTAACAACACAACAATAAGGATTCCAACCCCAGTAGCACATTGTTGACGAGCATACAGCTAGTTCTATGATAGTTTTACTGTCAGGACAGGGTGGTCTTTCAACACTGTTTCAACGCTTCGCATTCCTATTAAAGGCTTCTTACAACAACAACAAAAATGTAAAAAAACACACCGTGTTAAAATAAAGCAAAAAATGAAACGAAATTGTTTCAATGAATGTTCATGCGCTTATTGTTTTTCTCGAATTTAAGTTTTCTCTCCCTGAAAAAAGTCCTTGAAAGGAAGCTGAAAAGTTGATATGAGTATTGAGAATTTTCAATTCCAGTAAGTGAAATATGTTATTACTCAATAATTCTAGAAAATGATAAAAGTTTTTCAATACCACGCTTCAACGTTTTGCTCTCCTATTAGGGGCTTCTTACAAGAAATATATTTAAAACGAAAAGTGAAAAAGAAAATTGTTTGTTGGCCTTCACTTTTTTTACAACACTTGTTTCGCTCAATTTCAATTTTAGTTTTACTAAATTTCTAATAAATTTCAATAACTTTTTAATAAATTTCAATAACTTTCTTTAAATAAGGCTTTAAACGAGGGCTGGAACGTTGATGTACGCCAATTGAAATATCTTCAATTCCGACTCAGTTAGTAAAAATGAAATGTATCATTTAAAACTAATACGGGTATCTTTCGATATGCAAACGTATCGTTTTAACGTACTACACAAAAATAAACTGTATAATTTTAAAAATAAATATTATTCATTAACATTAAAATATATTTTCGATTAAAACCGAATCATACCATTACAACAACACTGAACGTAATGTCATTTCTTGGAAGATAAACAGCGCAGTTGCATAAATTTCTGAAAACAAAAAAAAAATTCATTAATTTTAATCAAGTTTAAACACACATTTTAAATAATAGAGAGAGAGACAAAAACACGATTGGTAAGCAAGTTGGTATCCCAAAAACAGCAGTGATCAAATATATCATGTGCCCGCGACTCAGAGGTGAATGACATTCTGCTTCGATTTCCAAGGCTGATTGGACCGTTCAAATTGGTTATCACCCAATTAGAAAGCCCTTAAAAACGTGGATGTTGTCTTTCGTGGCACCGAAGTGTCACCAAAGGCTTTAAGCACACAAAAAAGAACCAACTGTTGTTCACGTGAACATGACCAAATTATTTTTTTCACACCCGGTAGCTAAACGTGTTGCAATTCAACAACAAACAAGTTGGAAATAAGCATTTCAAAGAAGAGATAAATAATGAAAAACAAACTAATTATAAAAAAAAGAGTTCGGGTATAAAATCGGCGGAGAATTTCAGCGGAGAACCATTAATGCGATCAAAACAAGAAAATAAAGTTCTTTCATTTGTGTTAAATGAACACAAATTTCACTTTTGTATACCTAACTTTTATAAAAACCAACTTTTGTTTTATGCTGGGGGAGTTTAATATCTCAAATTATGTTAGTGGAGTGCGTTCAAATATAAACCAGATTTTTGGTGATGAAAAACTATGTTACTGAATCACCAAAATATCCGGTTTATAGTTGAACACTCGATTTTTTCCATCGACACTACCAGAAATTTCCAATTAAGATCTATGGTTAATATTTCAATATTCTGGTTAGTTGACTATTTACTACCTTACTTTTTTTCATTCTGGTAGTTGTTACGGAAAACAACAAAGTACGCCGGATTTTTAGGTGATGCTGCATCATGAGTGGCAAGCAGTTGTGCATCAAATAAAATCCGGTTTAAGTTTGAACACTCGTTGTTTTATCAAAATTAACAGAATTTTTAAAGTGAGATGATGTTTTGGTTAGTAGTTAACGAAATACGACGTTAAACAATAGATAAACACCAAACTTGGCAATTGTTCATGTCAACTGCGAATTATCGAAAAGCGAAAAATCTCAAAACACAAGTTTACGGAAGTGATTGGCGTCATCTTTCGAGATAAAAATCTTACATCAAAGTACAAAATGGACAGAAAAAGAATCTGATCTTTGTGCACAGATAGAAAATTCAAGTGATGTGCGAAATATCATCGGGGCAATGTACAAGACACCTCAAAAACAGGTGAACAACTGATAATAAATCATATCACTCCAAAAATTCACTTCCTAATAAATAAACACCATAAATCCATAACGAACACAATAAATTAAACTATTCATAGGCACAAAAAAATTGCTTTATAATAACCTAAACAGCTTTTTCTTACTCCAATTTTTGTATAAACAAAGTCTGACCCTTGCCAACACGTTAAAGATTTACCACTTGAGGCATGGTATCACCCACAACCGTCATCAACACCTAAGTGTTAATGAAAGCTAGACTATCACCAATGTGAACAACGACGTGACATCAATGTCTACAAGCAATGTTGCTTAGCAGTTTAATCCTTTACGACAACTCAAAGTGTCTCGTGGCCCCAATGGTTCAGGACCATCAAGAGATATTCCCATTTCCTAAGAACAAGTAAGAAGTGCTAACATCCCATTCTCTTATCTAGACATGATGTTTTAAATACCCGCTTTTAGACCGAATTTTTAGTTATCACTGTTTATCGTCATAGTAATTTAGAATTAACTCGTTTAGAACACTTTTGTTATTCGATATGATGCTACTATCGATAGGCCCTAAGGTGCTAATGTCAATAATCGTTGTTGACGCGCATCACAATATCTGTGTTTTTGCATTAATTTGAATGGCATAATCATCGTAATTTATATTCCTGCTGTTACCATACATGTTTGTAAATTAGAATTTTTTGTTTAAAAATTCATTTAGTAAAATTTTGCATGGAAAGTTCACAAATATAGTTTACAATGTGAAGTCTTAATACTGGTTTCAAAATGTTCTTAATTTCATACATTTTTGTAAACTAGATTATTTTTTGCATAAAAAAAACCGTTATTTTAAACAATCTGTTAAATTTTGTGATCACACGACAATTTCACAACCGTATGATCACAAACCGATTTTATAACTGTTATTGCACGAGTTTAAACCGTTTCATGTGTAAAACTATTAATTCAATTTCTATGTAACATTTCTATTAAGCGTAGATTACTGGCACACACAAAAAAAATATGTTTAATCCAATTTTTGTAAATTTACAAAAAAAAAATTGATTTTTCACAATTTTGATTTCTTGGAAATGATGTTATACAGTATAATGTTAATCCAAACATTGAGTGAAAAAAAGTGACCTATATGTTATGTTATATAGGATGAGCGCAGTTGTAAGTATAGGATAGCCAATTTTTAACAGATTGATTAAGGTTCAGTTGAGTTCCTTTGTCATTGACATCTTGACGTTTCTAGTTGGATGTTGAGTTAGCAAAAATCTACATATTAAGATCGGGTTAAAAACCACTTGAGTTTCATACAGGAAATTAGATAACTTGAGAAGTGTCCTCCGTTATTGAAATAAAGGAGAGAATTAAAGAAGACATCACCACTCATTTTTACGCAATTTCTCCATCTCGGAACAATATTCCAGTTGCTATCATCGCACAACAAACAATCCGCAATGACCCCCCTGTCGCCGGGCACTTGGCGGTAAACAATGTCGTCGATTAAATGCTCCTACATCTTTTAATTCCAATTAGGATCTTTTGCAATCCAGCCACTACCAAGACGGCAGGGATTGATTGCGTATCGATAGATGATGGATGATAACTATAATTCAGCTGATGAAGCTTTGCGAGACCACAACGCAGAAACCTACTGCAGGGACATTACGCTCGAAGAACTGGAAGGTGCGTATCTAAAAATGGAACTTGTTCTTTCGCATCCTCCTTAGTCAGTGGTGTCAATGCTTCCTCTGTTTAGAAACAAACACTGGTGTTTTACATAACTTAGCTTTTATTGGAATAATACACACAACGGTGGTCCTTGTGGGAACTGCGTTTGGCCCTGAGTATCGAGTGAACGCTTGTTTACAATCGAGTGATGTGCTTGTTAGAATGATGATAAGTAATATCTTTTAAATGAGTTTTTTCGAGGTGATATTCATGTGGATGCTATTGCACTCATGTTTCACACTGAGAATCACAATGTATTATTTTCTTGTGTAACATTCAATTCGTGGCACTTGTTTACAATGAAATGTTGTAGATGATAAGTGATTTTTGTGATTACTTAAATTCTAATATACACTGATGTTTTACATAATACAACTTTATTTTTTGCGTTTTGTGAAAAATTTAATTCGTTTGGTTTGGCCCTAGGTAACAAGCACTCGAGTTGTTAAATGATAACAAATGTTTTGCAATAAATTGTTTATTGAGATGAATTTAATTCTCATTGTGATGTTTTAGACAATGGGATTTTCTATTTTCTTGACCTTTTTTTGTTTAAGAATCAAATTCCAATTTTATCATAAACAGTGCAATCCAGATATTATGATCACTTTGGTCCGTTTTGATAACAATAACCAGCTCATAACATTAAACAGTGGATAAAACTACATTAAACAGTGTTTTGCGGACGACCGATGATGATGATAACAATAGCCGATTGATACCATTATCCGTGAACATAATAACCGGATTTTGCTGTAACTAGATTTATCTTTCACACACTTCATTGGGTGTTTTTGCCCACGCCGTGTGCGTAAAATTAGTATTGGATTAAAATCTCAGCTTCAACAGAGAGATTTTATTTAAAAAAACAACTTAGCGTTAAAGAGGTCGTTGATTACAATATCAGATTTTTAACTTAGGTCTAAATTAAAGTTTATCGTGCGCTTTCACCCCTGAACTTGCTCGCCAAGTGAACGTACGAAGTCCACATCACATGATCATTGGCACAATAAAATAGCATAATTTCATGACAATGAATGCAAAGAAGCCATGGTTTAACCCGACATTCGTGTCACATACCATAGTTGCTAAAACAACTCGCGCAAATTTTAACTAAATAAATGCTAGAGAAACATGAATAGATTTTACTTGCATATAAAAGCTTGTCACATTATAGTCGCGTTATAGTCGTACGGAACATGAATTTTGAGGCATTACACTAAAAATGATCTTTGGACTGCTTTTCTAATATCAAGGCTGTTGAAACCGAATTTTACGTCCGTTCACTGTTGTTAAGCGATTGGACAGCATGGGACCATTGCTTATGCAATTGGTTCCGGTATCAACAAGATTTTTCCAGATTGTCCAAAAGTGTCCTTTCTTACAGACCACCGACACAGACAAATGCATTGCGGAATTCACTTGCCTTTTCCGAGACAAAGGGGACATCCCAATAAAAGACACCATCACCACAAAGATGATGATGAAGTGTTTGAAGAATATGGTACCGAAAAACAAAATCAGTACTCTTATTTCGTGTGTTATACAGTATATTTGTTGAAATATCACCATGAAATTTTGTGCTTGTAGGAACACCATCGCAAAGAGTTCAGAACATTTTGTCGGCACCGACCGAGTGTCATCCGCTGTTTATTGAAATGACTGAACTGCGTTGGCGATACACTGAACTTGAATGGCGTGAAACAGCAAGGTGATTCATTTTATTTGCTATGTCGCTAATGCTACTAGTGTACTGCTAATTCACTCTGCGTGAATTTTCGTACGGCATTTCTTTATATAAGTTAGTCTTGAAATTGTGGAGTATAACACTACAGCTGCAGCAGATGCTTTTGTTTGGTTTCCTCGTTTTAACACGGTTTCTTTGCCAAAACAATAGTTTTAGAAATGTATCTAAATTTTCGATTATTGGTGTAGTGTTGATTTAATCTAAAACAAAAATTACACCAAAGCCTATTTTCCCGCCTGATAATTTATCATCATCTGTGACACCTTCCTCACAACGTTTCACCGAGGCTTCGTCAAACAGGAAAAAGTGAATACACGTATATATACATACTTACACGCCAAAATAAATTGAACTTCTCTTCAATTGATAAAACTTCAGCCATTCAGTTACTTGTGCATTCCTAAACAAAATCGTACAATGAAGGAATTTTACATATAATGTGTATCTGGGAGAATTGCATTTATGAAACATTTATTTATTGAGATAAGCGTCCAAACAATAGATAGCTGAAATTGCTGTTTTTCTAGTACTTTCTTTTTTTTCTTCACCTGACGAAGCCTGTAGGTGGGATACAAAACGTTGTGGAGAGGCATTGTTATATTATTTCTTCAATGTCTCATTGAAGAAAGTCAATGAGGCATTACATTTTTCTTTAATGTTTTGCTGGCGATAATTTATTGACAAATTGTTATATTAATTATTAAGTTATAGTCATCAGTGTCATTTCCACTGTTACATTTCACACTTGAACTTCATTAGCTTCAAGGACTTTGTATGGTAGATATTAAGACTCTTTCTCTTTGTTGACTAGTAAATGCAAAGATCAAAATGATTGACTATGTGTATTTAAATTGAAATACTCTCATTGTATTTCTTGCATTTAAAGAACTCATCTAATTTGTGGCATATTTGATACAAGATAACTAAGTTCCTTGTACTTCTATGTGACCACCACCACTTTGTCTTATAAATACCGGTACTTCCAAATCACATCGAAGCGAACAACAGAAATACACGATGCATTTTTTATATACTAGATGGTTGCGCTTTGAAGAGCACGTGGAACAAGGGGGCAAACGATGGTCCAAACCATACGTTGCAACTTTGTCTCTTTACTCGGTGTTCGAGACTAAAAGTTGCTTAGCTAATGGTGCGGTAATGTTGGATGTTGGCGCCAATAGCATCGATGAATTAGCAGGTAAACTGATTCGAGTACCTTAAAAATGTCATCGAGAATCGACTTACCAAACAACGTGTTTTCTTGCCTCCGGTAGAAGTTCTCGTCGATCATCTCGTGAACGATGGTCAATTAGAAGTGGAATTCAAGACGAAAATGAGGGAACTTCTACTGATCCGTCGACATCACCTGAAAGAGAAACGAATAGAAGATTTTCATTCACACGAGCACAAAGGAACCAACACCAACACTTGGGGTCCTAACAGCCACAAGTTCAAAGTGTCTGGTGAGTTTAACGAACAGATCTAGCCACAGCTGTCGTCTATGACAATTCTGACACAATCTGCATTGTATGTTATTTAACCATAGGAGTTCAACAGACAAATCCAAACTTGCACAATCATGCTTTTACATACACTACCGATGAAAAAGAAAAGGAAAAGGAATCCATTATGCTTTTAAAGGTAACAATGTAGGCACAGAATAGCGAATGGTAATGCAACATTAGCAGTAGTGGTAAGTTAGTTAGTCATCGTACAAGTTGCACAAGCAATAATCTCATTTTACAAAAGCATCCCTTAGTTTTGTCTTTAGGGATGGTCACTGTCACAAACTCACAATAAACGAAAGTAAAAAATTCGCTGTCAATAGAATGGATTTCAATCATTTAACACACTTCCGTGCACTATTTCAAGTGTTGTCAGTGACCTATTTGAAAAGCTATTCTTGGATGTGAAAAACCCAAGTTCCAAACAGTTAAAAGACACTTGTTGACACTTTGCCAAAAAATCAGCATTTGCTGGCAAAACAGTGGAATGAAAACAACAAAAATTGACACCATCACACAAATTGATGTTTTGTTTAAACGATTTTTTTTAAAAGGGTAATGAACGCTTTCGGAGAAAAATGCCGGATGACATTGAAGCGGCCAACATAATGATTGCGGAACAGAACTTCTTGAAAAGTCCTTTCGTAGCATTTGTTCGATTAAAACACGGAGTTTTGCTAGGTAATAATTTAATCGGTTCAATTGTACATACTGTACGCGTTCTTAAGTACATACATTTAATCTTACTTATATGTTTATTTTATTTTTAAATACATTAGGAGATATGGCAGAAGTTTTAATTCCAACTCGCTTCCTGTTTGTGATGTTTGCACCAGATGTAAGAACGCTTCTACCTTTATTTTAAAACCATACATGATAAAAAGTACTAATTGCAATGAAAAAGTTTTCCCTCAAACGTTTCACAACAAGGTATAATCAAACTTCCTATTACGAAAAACTCCTACAACGAACAGTTTCAAAGGGGAAATTTATCTTCATACAACGAGCAAAATTTCGTTCAGTGATGCGTCAGAAAGAAGTTGGTCCGTTGTCACTTGACAACAACTCTTGTAGGGGTTTCATCTTTGTGCACAATTTTTTCTCAAACGGTGGGATTTCCATTTTTTTGGATAAAATTAGGGGACTAAGTAATAATATGTTCCCAAACAAGTTATGCAACTATGTCCCCAAAGTTGAGTTAAAGATTAAATACTTGACTGTTAAAATTAAGAAGAAGTATAAGAAAATAAGCGACCAGGGTGGAAAGTTACTAAACTTTGTAAATCATATCGGCAATCTACTAGGTCCATTATTTGAACTAGTTTCAAAACATTTTATTGTTTTATAGAATGCGTGTCAGAGGGAAACAGCACAAGTTAGACACTTTTATAGGGTAAAAATGTTGTTCATACAACGAGGTTTTCTCATAATAAAGGTTGCATCTGCACGAATTAAACTCGTTGTTTGAGACGCGACTGTAGGCCTACTTAGTGAAATAAAAACCACAATGAATGAAAAATCGAATGTAATTATTCAATAACGACAGTGGCTGATTGATACATATTCAACAGGGTTACATTGAAAAAATACAAGCTATTGGACGAACCATGGGTGCTTTGATGGCCGATGAAGTGTTCCGGGAAGTGGCTTACAAATCCAAAAACCGACAGGACATTCTCTCTGGTGTGGATGAGTTTATCGAGTCGGTCACTGTTCTTCCTCCTGCCGAATGGGATCCTAAAATAAGGATCGAACCACCTGAGCAAATTCCCTCGCAAGTGAGTGATTACAAGTCATTCCACTTAAAACTCGGTCAATGCTGACTGTCATGAAGAGTTTCAAATCATGAAATGCAAGATGAAGGGACTTGATTTCAATTTTAGCTACAAGTTCTCATTATTTTAAAACCTTTACGCAGGAAGAACGAAAGAAACCTCCAGTGGAATCAAATGAATCGGACTCGGAAGAAGATGAAGAAAAGCGACGACATGAGACAGGATTGGTCAGAACCGGACGGTGAGTGGAAGTCGTTGCCTACAGATTCTTAAAAGATTGTTATATATTTGTCACTGATCGATCGGATTATTCGATAGATTGTTTGGTGGACTCATCGACGATGTCAAACGAAAGCTACCATGGTATTGGTCCGACTTTACAGACGCATTTGCCATACAGAGCATAGCAGCAATCCTGTTTTTGTATTTTGCAACTTTGTCACCTATTATCACTTTTGGTGGACTTCTTGATTTTGCTACAGGTGGAAATATTGTAAGTAGATATCAACATGTTTTTATACAGGGTGTAATAAAAATGCTTGGCCAAACGTTGAGGTCCAGTAGTGGGCTACCCACCGTAACAAACATAAAAGGCCATATGCGGCAAACTCGCGAACGCTTTGTTTGCGAGTTTTAGACAATATGTTTGGCTCATTGGCATAACGCTGGTAGCAATGACACCCGGCCAAAAATTAGCAAGATAAGAAGTTTTTGAATAGGTGCGACGTGTTCAAACCAGCAATTGACTAAAATACCGGACATTTTGAACATTCATTGTGAAAAGTATCATCAGTGACAATAACAGTTACAATGTACTGCATAAGTAAGAAACTACACTTTATTATACCATTAGGAGAAATGAACTGTCTGTAACTCACAAACCAAGCATTTTGCGAACAGAAGCTTATATGGCTTTTGTGTTTGTTTTGGTGTGTACTAGAGGCGTGCAATGAGCTTAACTGAGACTCGTTTGCCGTTCCTCCAGCACCGCACCTCCTCTCTCCAGCAATATGAACAATCGTCTAAAGCATTCGAGCGAGCTTGTGTTCAAATCTGAGCAAACGAGTTTCTCGAACTGATCATTCGACTCCAACTGATCATTTGACTCCAACTGATCATTTGACTCCAACTGATCATTCGACTCCAATTGGTGCGCCTCTAAACTCAAATACCTATCTTCGACTCAAACTGGTCACTCGACTCCAACTGATCATTCGAATCGAACGGGCCCTTCGACTCGAACTGATCATTCAAATCAAACTGACTCTTCGACTCGAACTGATCATTCGTAATTTCGGAAATGTAATTTTGAGAATAACAATGTGCACGACAACAGTCGTGCCTGTCACATTCGAGTCCTGTTCGACCTGCTTGATTTCCAGATGAGACTCGAACAGCTCGTTTCGTTTTGAGTCTCTCTCTGCAGTTCAGCTCATTTGACTCGAACCGAAGTTTAGAGATCAATGAACACTTGCAAACTCACGAGTTTGAACATGATTGTTTAAACGAGTCAGACTCGAACATTTCGTACAAGTCCCACTGTTTTTGAAAGAGTTTGAACGAGACGAAACGCTGATTTGCACGCCTCTAGTGTGTACTTCTACTCGCCCTTAACGCCCAAGCATTGTTGTTACACCCTGTATACTCATTTTCATTCTATATCAATCCTACTTTGAATTCAAACCTAGGCTGTCATAGAGTCGCTGGTAGCAGCATTTATCAGCGGAGTCCTCTATGGCTTTTTCAGCGGACAACCACTCACAATTCTCAACACAACCGGACCAGTTCTCGTGTTCGAAGCGGTCACATATGTGTTTTGTCAGTAAGTACCTTTAACAATACACAGTCTATCTTTCTTTAACACGTGCTGAATTCGATTTTATTTCTAGGGAATACGGATTATATTATTTAGAATTCCGATGTTGGATTGGGATATGGGCTTTTATTTTGATGGTTTTGTTGGTCATGTTCGAATGCAGCGCGTATGTTTGTTACATCACACGGTTCACTGAAGAAAATTTTGCTTTGCTCATTGCACTGGTTTATATTTATCAGGTGAGTTAATTGCACCGTGTATTTAAATACTTATTCAATTCAAATTTTGTTCGTCATTTTACTCAGGCAATTGAAAAAATGATATTGATTGGAGAAGCCAACCCGATGGAAACTCACCCAGATCTAAACCAAACTGACACATGCATTCCACAAGAACTCAACTCAACTAGACATGAGCATAATCAAACCAATTCAACCTTCGACAGCATATTCAATAATACATCACACACGGATGTGATGAGCAATTGCAAAACTAAAAAATACGTTCCTGATGTTTTGCTCTTTGCGACGATCGAATTTGTAGGAACGTTCTTGTTCGTCATTTTCTTGAAAAGCTTTCGGACATCAGGGTTCTTTCCATTCAAGGCAAGCGATTAATGCCATCAGTATTTCACCACAAGTAAAACAAACAAAAAATTACAAGTTTTTCTCATGCCGAGGTAAAATTATTAGGTGCGACAACTTCTCAGTGACTTTGCAGTCATCATTGCAATCGCACTTTTCACCATCATCGACGATCAAATTGGGATAAACATTCCTAAACTTTATGTTCCTGATTCTTTCACGGTATGTGAACTCTCGACAACGATTTGTGGTTTTGTTCAGTGTCGTTGCTTAGGGGTCTACTAACCATTTGAAATTGTCGGTTTACAGCCTACCCGCTCAGACAGGACATGGTTCATTCATCCTTATCTCAAAAACCCATGGTGGTGCATACCCGCAGCCATTCCACCTGCCATGCTGGCTACCATTCTTATTTATATGGATCAAATGATCACGGCGGTTATCATCAACCGAAAAGAGAACAAACTTAAGGTTAGCAAAGGTTGCAAAACTACCGCCTAAATGCCCACAACACGTTACAAAATCTACATAATGATAAAAATATGGACAAATGATTTGACCATATGTATCTAAAAGTGCATAATTTCATTACGCAATGAAATCTGTGACACCCAGCAGAGCAAGTGCTCCAAAGTCTGTCTACTCTAGACAAACGTCTTGTGTGTGTTATAACTTAGTGCAATAGGAGTTGAATTAAAAATATGAATATTGTATTATTAAGATGTACAGTATTTACTTGTTTTCAGAAAGGACCAGGTTATCATCTCGATTTACTGGTACTAGCTGTGACGATCTTAATTTCTTCGTTGATTGGCGTTCCATGGTTGGTGGCAGGAACAGTGGTTGCCATCACTCATGTGAATGCGTTGAAAATGGAATCCGAAGTAGCTGCACCTGGTGAAAAACCACAATTTCTAGGCATTCGGTAATTAATGACGTGTACAAGATGATGTATAAAAACATATATTCCACTATAATAATTCTTTTTGTGTAGCGAAAATCGGTTGACGCAGATTTCGATATTTGCAATGATTGGCGCATCAGTTGGAATGGCAACCATATTAACAGTAAATTGAACTTAATTAAAATCTAGTTATAAATTGGAATAGCGTCGATTTCCAAACATTATGTATTAAGATAAATTAATACTTTTTTGTGTTCTACAGTACATTCCTATGCCTGTTCTTTTCGGTATCTTCATGTACATGGGTACATCCCCACTTTCGGATATGCACGTAAGTTTATTTTATAACTCTATCCTAAAATAATTTTCAACCAAAACGATATAAACTATGCAGTTTGTTTTACTGTAGTTTTATCAGCGCTGTCTGTTGTTTCTGACGCCGATTAAGTATCAACCCGATTATCCCTATTTACGTCACATACGACTGTGGCGGGTGCACATGTTCACATTCATCCAATTAGTCTGTATGGGTGCCTTGTGGGTTGTCAAATTAACCAAAGCTATTTCCATCAGCTTTCCATTTATGGTAATTTACAAATGTCGAAATATATCAATGACACATTTGGGAAGCTATTGATAATGAAAGTCAACGTTTTCAACAGTTAGTGGTCATGGTGGTAGTTCGTAAATCGTTAGACTGGGTATATACGCAAGACGAGCTCAAACTCTTAGACGATATTATGCCCGGTGCAAGAAAGAAGATAGTCAAGAGTGTTGAAGAAGGAATCACCCCCAAAGTACATAACCAACTCATTTCATTCTTAACCAACTGTGATGTTTAGTAATGACTGACTACTGACTCTTTTTTTATATGTTTATTCCAGCCTCGAAAATTTAGCGTCGTACCTGATAAACATCCTGCTCTGAACATAAATCTAATGGAAGAGTTGATGAAGATTCGAAAAGTTTCTACCAATTCGATCACTCTCAATTGGATGAATGGAAAGTACATTCCAGTAGATCATTGCAGGTAAATAAAACACATAGTAAGTAGAATACACGAGAATATCATTATCGATCCAGGCATATCGACATCAGTGTATTACACACAACAAAAAAAAATAAGAGCCACTGACCCAACATCACATTATATGCAATTGGGTTATAGCTAGTCGATTTTGTAATATTTTAGGAATCGGACAGGAATTATCGACGATCTTCTTCCAGAAGAAAACATGAATCTCCTGTCGACTTCGGAAGAGGATCAGAACAAGAAATCATCGGAATCACAAAACGATTCGAGGGTCTAAACAACTCTATAATGGTGCCAAATAAACAGGAATTGTTTTTAAATAATAAAAATAATAATAATAATAATAATAATGATAAATGATAGTAAGACAGACTAAACGGGAGAGAAAAAACTATTTACATTTTGTATTTATGCAGAACTGTTTGAACCAACTTCGGTATAGCAAACACGTAGCATAGAGAACATTTACACACACAAACACACACACGCACAAATGGACTTTGAGCTCTTTGTTGTTTCTAGAAACGCATTGCATTTTGTTGAATACGTGACTGTTGTAAATATTTTTTAAATAAAAATTATTATATCTCAAATTTCAAGATTTGACGGAATAATTGAAATACTATCACCTCATAGCGACAGACGTTGCGTTATCTTACACCAATATATTAGTAGAAATCTTACTGAATGTTTATATTGTTTATATCAGATTATGTATGTTTATATTATATTCTTTTGTGTCGAGTGGTAGTTGAAATTTGAACTGTTTATACAACTCGGGCTCAGCAACTTGTGAGTCATAACTCTCGACACTTCCTTTTCAGTTTCATTCTGAACAGATAGTGAGTGATTGTGAGCGTGACTAGGCTAGCGTTTGTGTGAAATACATTCGAAGCATAGCCGCTTTCTTGCGATAGCAAAACGACGATCAAAATGGCTAGTTATGGATTTGCAGCAGGTAACTTATTATTGTAAGAAACATATATTCATTCATGATATAGCAGCTGAAACGGGCAAATTGTTTAATAACAGATAGTGTATATTTGGTAATCTCTTTTTGGTTTAAATGTCGTACGACATGCGTAATGCGTTCCTGGAAAGTGTCACATGAAGTATTTTCTTTTTCAATGGTCGACCAGGTTACGAGTCTTGATAAATTGAAAAGAAAAATTGAAATTGTTTTTATATTTAAAATTATTTGTACTGCTTTTTTTTGTTGCTACTTTGGTGTATATTATCCTCATTGAATATTATGAGGAAAACAATGGTTTGTGGTCTGGAAAACAAATAAAGACTAGGTTTCCGTGTTATAATCACATGAATAAACATGCAACACAGTTCAATAATAGCACCCAGCCTTAATTCGATTTGCAGCTCTTCGCTAATGTGGCGCTTTCCAATTACTGTATGTGTATTACAGTATACCTCAATTTATTGTTTTGGGAAATTGATCCACTCTTGAGACGGATTTTTGGTAGCAGTGCGTTCAGCTTTTTATCAATGTAATTGATTAATTTTAGATTTTCATCGTTTTTATAGCATTAATGTGCCCTTAAGTGATTATTGCTCGTGCAAACATGTTTTTGACTTTTATACGCACGGACAAGTGAATACAATAAAGCATTGTTTCGCTAAAAGGCGGTTGTTGTTTAATGGTGGTGGTCAGATCCGTAGCAACTTGCTATATAGCGGGAGTATGGACGCGTCATGATACAGTGTAGACCTGTTGTTGTGATCAATTTAGAACTAGTGCTTTTTGATAATAATAGCCGGCTGATAAAATCAAACAATGGATGAAACACATTAAACAGTGGCTTGGGACAGATTGATAATGATAGCAATAACCGATTGATAACATTATTCGTGTGATTACAACAACCGGATTCCACTGTATAAGAATTTAGGATGTATTATAATATAATAACAAATAATAGAACCAGCTAGTGATGTTTATGGTGTAGACAAAAAACTTACAACATGCACTAGATGACTATCACTTTATTATTTTACCATTTAACAACAACAAAAATATACTGTTTAAATCTCGTGACCAAACCGTGTCGTCGATTCAATCACATTAACCAAAAAGCAAAATATTTAAAGAGGCATTAGATGATTCACATGCACATTTTTTTTGGTACGTTACAGGACAATACCGAATGCCCCAATGGGTTAATGCCAACAGGGGCCAAGTACCTGCGCATAGCGTACAAGGAGGTAACGATTCAGGACCCCTGTTTGTGGGTCGAGCGTACCATGACGGAGAACTGATTCCAGGAAAAGTGCAACCGAGCCATGGTGGATGTTACATTTCATATGCAGGGAAAGAGATCAATAAATCCGATTACGAAGTTAGATATTCGATGACTTATCGAACGCAATGTCCATATATCATCGTAAAGTATTCAAACTGATTCTAGTTAAATATCTTTAAGGTATTGTGCAACTCGAACCAATGTCAACTGCAATGGGTTTCGTCGAGTAACGGAAATGTCCCAGCAGGGGCTTTGCAAGCTGGTAGAACAAGAAGCGGAGAAGCCCTGTACGTTGGAAGAGTTCAACATCAGGGAGCCCTGACGATTGGAAAGGTCCGATTTTGTACTCAAATTGATCTAAAATGCTCTTCAAAAAACATTTTGTGGCTTTACTGATCAGGTAGATCTTTTTAGAGGGGGTTCTAGAAAGATATTCTAGAGGTATAGACAAAAAACACTCCTTGATGTTTCGCTTTCCTCCTAGAGGCTTCGTCAAGTATGACACAAACATAGGATAAAAGAAAAGGCGAGAGAGATACAATACAGTATAGATAAACTGTTGACACGGCCATCTAATCAATGTCGCCCCCTTGCAGTTTCCTTTTTTTTACCTTTCTTTCTTATATGACGAAGCTTCTAGGAGGGAAACAAAACGTCAAAGAGGTGGTAAAAAGGTTTATCCGATTAGTAAGGTACAACTTTTTTCCTTTATTGGTAATAAACTATGTTTTTCGCAGTAGGGAATTATGCCTTTAAAAATTTACAACCTTAATTGAAAATTCGATAGTGAATAAAATAGGTCGCTTGTATAATTTGTTATAGGTCCATCCCAGTCACAACTGTCTTTACGTTCCGTATGCTTCAGCTGAGCATTCTCATCGCAACTATGAAGTCCTCGTTTGTCAGGCGATGACATTGTTTTAATGGTGGTTTTCCAGAAAAACAATACAGAAATATTTTACAATTAGAAAAAAGCTAGATTCGCACAACTGATTTGTAACTTTTTATGACAAAATAATTAAAATGATTTTCTCTGAATGCACGATTATTTCCTATGTGTGACTTACTGTTCGCAAGAGGGCCTACTACTTTATTTGAATGATATTGTTAAAATTGATTCAATTCTTTCCTATACAAATAAAATCTACAAGATGTTCACGTGGGGTGTAACATTTTTTTAAATAAGTCGTTCGATGGACTATTGGTGTTAGCTCTGGCTTTAAATACAGGGTTATTCAAAAGTAATGGTGCAAAAGTAAAGTTGATTAGTCTTAAATAAACTAAGATTTACAAACGGACATACTAACTTGGACAGTTAGAATGTCCTGTCCGTTTTTGTTATGATCTTTTGTAAATGTTAGTTTGTTAGCTAATTAATGTATAAATAAACTTTACTTTGGCACCATAGCTTTTGAATTACCGTGTACAGTATATGTAGTACATAAAATCTTAGATTTCACTTGCCATAATTTGTGAAAAAAAGAACTACGTTTCAAATCCATGCAGGTTTACTATTGATATGTAGCAACCAGGGTAAACAAAAGTATCCACGGGAATCGTACGTCGCCCCTAGGCGGCGGATGTCAGAGATCTTTAATACTCACGCTTCGCTTCGCTTAGCGAAGCGCAGATATTAAAGATCTCGGCGGATGTTTACAGAGCTAACACACGCCGCCGGTAGGTGG
>JAQIWH010002823.1:0-22585 GCA_034695005.1 Cryptops parisi | reverse complement strand
TCAGACCTGGTTCAAAAGTTTAGAATTTATTTCAGACCTGGTTCAAAAGTTTAGAATTTATTTCAGACCTGGTTCAAAAGTTTAGAATTTATTTCAGACCTGGTTCAATGGAACAATAAGCATCATTGTTAATGGTGGAATCAATGGCTATGTGGGTTTGATGTTGGGCTTTATCTGAAATAAGCATGCACATTGGACCAGATCAAAGCTTAGAAATATGACAACCTGCCATTCCAAGTTGTGCATTATAAAAAAAAAAAAGTTCCAATTGTGCGACTATTATGACTCGACCTTTGCAAGTGCAACTGCTTAGGAATAAAATTTATACATTCTTTCTATTTAGCCAAATAGATTAGCCTGTCACACTATTCTTGGTGTGGCAAGCCAAGCAATCGCCTTGCCCAACCAGTTTCCATTGGCTGAGCAAGGGCCAGCATCAGTGGTTTGCAAATTTCCACACCAAAAACTGCATGTGACAGGAAGGCCTTTCAGCTATTTTCATGTTGAATTCCTTTTTACATATTACATTGGTGCAGTTAGCGAGATGTATCCTCACTTACGCCAGATCAATAAACTGTGAAATTTCTTGCAATGCATTTCAAAACTACAGTACACAAAAACCACCACCATATTGTCAACAATGTAGATGCTTACTAAAATAAATGCAATATGTATCAGGTCGATACTGCACGATGCTTAAACATGGCTTCGTACTGGAAGTTTTGAGTTGGCTAGTTATTTGGATTTTCTTATGGTTTATTGTCACACTCACCTTTGACCACTGTCAAACTGGAATATAGCATGTGCAAAACAAAATGTCAAGAAAACTGATGAACGATGCTTTGAAATATTTTTTTTGGCCTTTGGAATATCTTTTGAACTGAAGATTTCAGACACACTGACATTCAAGTTAAAGTAAAATGCAAATACATAAATGCATTCGGAAATCTTGAACTGTACACTTTATAGACAACATATGCCCAATTGGTACAATTTCAAATGTGAAAAGAATTTTAATCACACAGAGGTACAATTGATTCAACAAGACGCAAATAGCAGAAACATATCTTCACATATTGAAGTATAGTTTGAAGCTGTCCATTTTTTTTTTTTAGCAATTAGTTTTAACTGGCAAAATACAAAAACAAAAAAGAAGAAAACTTATTACACAATTGAAATATGGTTATCAAATATTCCAACACATATTTCTCAAGATAGCTGTAATCTCATTTGAAACATCTGGTGGTTTTTTTTTGTTGTTTTTTTTTTTGCAACGCTTGGAACAAAAATCTACGTAAAGATACTGTTAAATCGGAGGCACATCATAATAACAATCAACAAAACCGGTATCGTTCAAAAAGTCTCATGACCACTTATTACCAAAATACATCATATCACTGATCCAAAAAGCACTGAATGATGCTAAAAGCACAGCTCTTTGATATGCAGATGGTACAACAAGCAGGCATTGTTTCAAAGTATACAAAAACAATAAAATATAATCAATCATGTGAAATATGATTTGCATTTCTCTAATGGCCCCGCTGAATACATTCAGCTGCCAGTGTTTTAGAAGATATCTCAAAAAACATACACATCACGGTTTGTTTGTTTTTCTCATACAGTATCCATTATAATAACAATTCTGTTTTTCATTCTTAATGCACAATGTTCTTCACGAAGAATGCAAATAAAGAGAGAAAAATAAAATAAAAAGTCCATTGTGATTTTGCTAACAAGCTAAAAAACAAAACAATAAGCCGATAATATGCTCTATGCATATTTTTCCAATGCACTGTTTATAAAAAGTTATTTATAAAAAAGCAATGCTATTGTATTTACATATATAGTTTCTCCCTGTTTCGTTTCATATTTATTATTATTATTATTATTTTTTTTTTTTGTATTATATATTTATTTATTTTCTGATTTCCATAGTGATTACTTTGCAAGCAGGGCATTTTTATTTGTTTCTCAATCACAGAGAAGACCAAGCAGCAATGATTACCAAGAGAGTTACTAAAGTCTATAAGGCCTCACCAGCATTTGAAAAAGGTGCATTGAAAAAATAAAAACCCTGAATAATGAAACAATTTGTTCTTTTTGTTTGGTATTTTCGTTTCGTCAAAACTAAAAAATGTAACAATTCCCGTCAAAAAATAATGCTGACGTTATTTTTTTTTTTTGTTGCTTGGGTTGGGATAACATTTCCTATGAAAAAGGACAGTCGTTCTGTCCACTACATGACGTTAGTAATGAGAACACACAGCCAATATCAAGAGGATTACAATTTGTTTCTTCTTTTAGGTAATTATTATTATTATTATTATTCTGGGTGGGGGAGCACATGAAATGGTATTACAAGATGATTATATCAAAAAACATTTCAACAGTTGACATCAAATGATGTTTTGTTTTTTTCTTCCGTCATTGGATGAACAGCGCAGTGAAAAATAAAATAAAACATACTAATATTCACTGATTTACAGTCAATAGTTAAAAAAAAGTCTCAATTTTTTTTTTTAACCAAAAAAAAAAAATTTTTGTCTGAATGCCTAAAATACGGGCCTATAGAAGCTATACTCATATGCTAAAACAATGAAATGGTTTTTTGGCAGTGACTAAAACAATTTAAAGTACGGTTGAAATTTCAGCAAATGCATTATTATTATTATTATTATTATTAATATTGGCGCAACACCAGGCCCTTTCCTTTATTTATTTACCCCCAGCTTTTAATAAGCACAACCCCACGTTCCACACAATTTTGAAATTTGTTCAAAAAATTTTGTCGTTTCAAAAACAAAAATTGTTTAAAAATAGGCAGTGGTCTTAATTGCATTACCAGTGACAAAACCACTAATACACATAGATACCTAAACAAAAATTAAAATGAAAACAAAAACAAAAACAGTTCATCAAACCTAATAGTTTACGGCAACAGGCATGCTAATAATACAAAGCTGTTTTGTATACATTATCATTATTATGAAACTTGAAAATCAGTTGCTAAAAAGAAATTTTTAAGCCCATACAATCAAAGAGTCACCTTTTTTGTTTTTAAAAAATAAAAATTAAAAAAGATCCACGTAAAAAGCACTGATAAAAAGTGAACTACTGAGCATTTATGTTCTTATTTGCTGAAAAGTGACAAAGAAAGATCTGGATGCTTCCTTATAGGAAATGAAAAATGAATGTAGGGGATGTTACTTTGTGTTATTTCCTTTTTTTTTTAACGGCATGTAATATTATTATTTTTGTTTTTTAAAAATGGATGGAGTAGCGTAAAAGCGCAGATCGAAACATAACTATAGAGGACACTGGAAACGCTTCACAGTAGTTTAAAACGGTTGGATTAAAGTCTAATAGTTACAGTAGTTCTCAAAGTCATCACTGATGTTGCATCAATTGGGATTGTGAAAGCTCGGACAGCAATGAGCATGGAATATTTAGTTGATTTTCTGCTTCGAAAAAGAAACTCAAGACGACATTCCAAATTTTTCATGGCCTAGAATCCAACAACAAAAAACCCATATTATTTACTCAATTAAATAACCTCAATCAACATTATCTGCATTCAAAAATCAAAATCAACACCTATGCAAATATCGATTAAAAATTAATAAAATTTAAAGTTAAGTTACAGTCGCTAAAAAAAGAGCATTGTCTGTATCTATAAAGCAGTTTGTCGTTCACTATAATAATCTCCTATAGACCTATGCCTTTGATTCAACCGACTTGAAATTCGATAGGTCAACACATCTCATTCTCTGCTAGATTTTAGACTATTGTCAATGTTAGAATTTTATTTATGAAGCTGGCAAACACATCATTTGAGATATCCATACCACATTGCTGGTTTATTTTTAACACTAAGTGGGAGAAAATTTTTTGAATAACACTAAGATGCCATGTTTTTTTACGGAATACTATAAGGGTGTTACCAGTCCAAAAAATGGTTGGGAACCATTGCTTCACCTCCAGAAAATTGTTGAATTTTTTACTAAATATTGAAAAACGATTAATTTAACATGCGAGTTTCCTGCTTCAAGATTAACATTTTGGTGTTGTGTATTCTGCAAAATATTTGCAGATTTGCAAAGATAACCAAGTTATGATACCTTAAAATCAACCTCAAGAACTCAAATTAAAGAACCTCAAATCCACATTAACTATCTGTATCTATAATGAAAAAGCAGTTTGTTGGTTTAATTGTTCGCTATAAGAAACTTCTATACCTTTTAGTCAACTGACATTACACCAGGAATTGACGTATGAAATCAGTACAAAAATATTTAACTCTAATTTTATCCAGTTGGGGTTAAAGTTTATTTTTGTTACTTTTGTTTTTATTAAAATTGTTATAAACCAAGCCTATACAAATAAACAAGTTGTTGGATCTCTTTGCTAATCACCTACTCGTTAGGTTTCTCCAGATCAGCGAAAAAAAAAATCCGCAGTTAAGCATAAAGCCATTTATGCTTAACCATAAGCATAAAGCCATTTATGCTTTATGCTTAAAGCCATTATCGGCATTTTGTTTTTGAAAACAAGAGCATTAAAAAAGCAAAAACCAAATGATTGCATGTCTTAAGGCTCACCAATATAAGTATTCTATAGGTATATAATCCTTATAGATGGTGCTATATGGTTGCCAGAGACTGGCAATCATAGCATTGGCATTTTTCCCCTGTATTTTTCCCTTTGTAATATACACAAAAATATTCATTGTATGTCATATTTCATCTTTTCTGCTACATGAACAAAAATCTGTGGCAAACAAGTAGCAGCAAAAATGTTTTGAGTAAAAAGCCCGACCAAAACTATTGTCGACATACTCACCAGATTATTTTGCCGTTTATTCGACTTCTTCTTTCTTCTTCTTGTCCTTCTTCTTTTTAAGGAATGAAGGTGTTTTCAATCCTTTCTTCTTCTTCTTTTCCTTCTTTGGTGACTCTCCTGGTTGTTCTTTTGTCGGAGAACCCTACACAAAACAAAACAATCTCAGAATAAACTCCTTGATCGACAAGGCTGTTAAAGATTATCAGAAACCAATCAGCATAAAACAACTCGTTGCAATCATTTACCACTAAAAAAATAAATCGATAAATAAATAAGCTCATAAAAGATGGTTACCTCTTTGCTGCTGCGAGATGCTGCTGAAACATTATCTTCATGGTCGGGAGAGCGAAGTGCTTTTCCTTCATCACCATTAACAGCTGGTTCACCTGCAAGTCGACAGCAAATTAAAAGTTAATTACACCGATACGATCATCAATCTTACTCGGGTTTACACTGAAAATTAAAAATTAGAATTCGTTAGTTTAAAAAAAAAAAAAAAAAACCATCACCATTACCAAGATCACCAAAATACCATAAATCACCTGTCCACTATAGTCTACCCAATCAAGTAACAATGACCATACCGTTAAGGAAAACAGGATCATGCGCATATCCTATTAATATTCACAACCGTAAAATCCCCAAAAAATCCCACGTTCAATGTTTTGACCAATATTCACAGTTACGCTTTTGTGGCCAGGTCATCTCCTCACTTACCACCATGAGCCTTGTTTTCACGAATGGAATTAGCACGTCGTTGAAAAGGTGGAGCAATAGCAGGAGGAGCTGTTAGAAAAAGATATGCTTGAAAAATTATAAACAAAATAAAAGGCAAGTCAAGCTGTGGAAAGGAAAACAACACATTCAACAAAATACAACGTCGACTCAATTACTAAAGCAAAATTAAGTTAAAGATGACTATTAGCAAACTACCAATGAACAAAATTTAAAGGGAGTTACGAAAACAGCAAGCAAACAAATATAAGACCTAATTCAAGAAAAATAAAAGCTGAATAGTTAAGGCGCAAGGCTCAAAAAGCAAATTCATAGAGCATTTATTAGTTTTGAAAAAATAATTGACATAGAAGCCTCCTGTTACACGCAAGAGTTGCACAATTTTAGATATGGCCACTCGGGCAATTCGTTGACAACTGTGTTGCATTCGCTTCTTCCCCAACCAATGAAAACAGGTTGGCAAGAAGCTGTCAAAGTTGTCCACAAATTGCTCCACTAGTCACACCAAAAGTTGTCAGGTGGCCTTTAGAAGCATTAATTTTGTTAAGGCAAAAACCATAAATAGTGACAGAGGAAATTGTTGCATACAAGTGATTTAATGAAAAACATGCAGAACAAGCCAACAAGTTTTTGCAGTGGTGCATTATGTGGTAGGCAACTAGGTATTCACTTAGTTTCCTTAACTTCAGTTTCACTAAATATTCCCTAACTTCAGTCATCCCTCAGAATAAAGAAATAAATTTATTTTGTTTGTACCATTCAACGTTTGAAAAACTAATCAAAATTTCAAAGGGTAAAAACTATTTGTCATTACCTAAACAACATTTAACCCAATCATTTTTTTATGACTTTTTCGCCCTTAATTTACTTAACACTAAAATTAATTCATTTGCAATTCATAAAAAAAAAAAAATCATTGGGGAAGCCCGCCTCCCCCCGAATTTTTCATTCTTAACCTAGGACCCATTGAGACCCAATGCACCACTGCATTTTTTTTAGCAATTTATCCGAAATGCGTTGAACATCACTGAGCGATTTTAACTTAAACACATGCAGATTTTTTATATGCTAACAAAAATGCTAATTATTCGCTTCAGCTGATAAAACCTGTGGATAACAGTAGAGCCCCAACCAATTAAGTAGTGAATAAGCATAAAACATAAAAATATAAGCATTAAACCAATTAAGTTCATCAACATTTTAAAATGATTCAACAAATGTTTCAAGTACCACTATGCAAATTCTAACATTGAATTAAAAACATTCGAAGTTATGTTTTTATAACTCAAAATTGAACCTGATTACATTGTCGACAGCAAGCAATAATATAAAATAACAATACCGTTTAAAAATCGTCGCACCAAAGCTGCTCAACAGCAGCTACGTACGATCCAAGTTTTTAAATTTGCATACATATACACTTTACATACACTATTTACACACATGTTCACATCATTGCTTTCTTACCAAACACAGCACCTGAATGATTCTAGGAACAGAACTTACTCACCAACGTTTTCAACCAACCAAAAAAAGAACAAGCATAAACATTCAAAGCCTAAGCTAAAGACGTGCAAAGAAAAAAGTTTTACCTTTCTGAGGGTATCGGGCTGACATAGACCGTTGAGCACCACGAATTGGAGTTGAATTGTCTTGCAAAACATGACCTGAATGAGACGAGGTCTCTGAGACATGCAAACAAATTAAACTACTACAAGATACTTCTACTACTATAGGATAAAACTAAAACCATGCGAGAATTCATTCAAACCATAAATAAGTTAATGCAAAGGAGGGAGTGGGGAGTGGCAATCAGAGATCATGCAATCTGATTATTACCAACATAAAAGGAAAACTATTAGTATTATATAATAAAGTAAGATCTGGTGGGTATAGCCAGTTCTTGTTGGAAAGTGAATAAAAGTTGCAGTGATCATGCAGTGAGAGGAAAAAATGAAACAAATTTAAACATGATGCTTAAGAAAATTAACTACAAACACACGTGTCCAGTGCTTCTTACAGAAAGTTTGTAGAAATTGAAATGACATATTGTAAAAACAAAACAAAAATGAATCACTATGAAAAGCAAGCCCAATATAAACTTCAAAACAACTTATGAATAACAATTTTAAGAATTGTAAATTAATCCAATAAAATAAAATACAACAGATGACAATAACAAAATTAAAAAAATAATAATAAATGTAAAAAAAAGCAATACACTAAACAATGTGATAAATCATATCGCAATAAATAAAATATAATTGAAGCCACCTTAATCCACATAAAGTAGATAAACAGCACATACAATGAAGATAAGTCTTAGTTTCAGTTATAAGCTCATTTCAGATAACTTAATTATTTTGTTATGATTTCTGACAAATGATCTTGAACATGAACGATTGATACATGTCTCTTTATAATAATTGGCACTGCTGTGTGCACCGAATACTTCCATGACAATGCATGAGAATCCCTAGTTGACACCTTAATGGACGCGGACTAAGCAGCAGCAAATCTACTACCTTCAAAAGGTCAATCAGCATCACATGATACTCAATCATCCCCACCAATGACAGCAACTTATTGACAGGTCTACTAGTCTAGTATCCTATATTCAGGGACTTCTGACATCGATCTGAAAACTTATATCAGCCCTACGCTAATGCCAGTTATATCTTGTTTGTGAAACAAAGATCGAAATTGGCTTGACGATAATCATAACCCCCCCCCTCCCTATTTGCATTCTTTCTATTTTCATTACATTGTTTCAACGCTGAACAAAATCCTAATTGGAAAGCTAATTGACCCAAGTTATATTTCAACTGGCGAACATTGGCTTGTTAAGTGTATTCCAAGGTTAGTTTCAATGTCTGTCATGATGCAAAATTTAAGTTGATGGTCATTGGTTAAATACCCTTTAACTTTGCCACCAGAGAAATGCGCTCATTTAGTCACTTGGGTCACTTTTATATCATCGATTGGTATTATTTGGATGGCTGGTTCTTGCATTAAATCACGCATTAAGTCAAAATATTTAGATTGAACTTGATTTAAAATTGCCATTGTTACACCAAGTTAAGAAATTTTTGTGATCACCTTTGTAAAAATGAAGCTGCCTGACTAACAGTAATGCTCAGTTAAACTTAACTGGACAAAATACAGCATTCTTCAATTGAAGTTCGAGCAGCTAAGTCTAAGCCACACATTTGAAATTGTTCAGGTGTGTCAGTTTTTCTCTTTAAAAACTCCATATAGAGTACCATACTGAGCAACAACGTAATTCTCTACATTATGCTGCCATTTTCTGGAAAATCAAGGAAATGGTTTAGTAACAACCTAGAAACAGTACTGTTGAACAGTTTGCTGTAAAAATGTCATTTATTGAAAATGTGTGGCTTAGCACTATGCTGCCCGAAGCCTTTCAATTGAATCAGAACTGACAATAGAATTTTTTAGTGCATAACATTTGTGTATTTGTGTATGCTATTTTTTATCCCTAGTCAATTCTAACCAATCCAATTTTGACATATGGGTGAAAAACTAACCATATACAACATACAAAACTCAAGACAAACAATTGGAAGACAATCACTTCCGCAGCAAACTGCATGAATACCTGTAACTTTTGACACAATCACTGGAATAATTTAACGGGTCAAAATGATCTCTCAATTAGATATTCTGCAGGGTGTTAGTGGTAAAAAAGATGACTAAATTATTTTATCTACGATATACATATATAGAAGGAAACCATCTACATCTAGTGACTATTCTACAGTGTTCCCTTCTACTAACCGTCATTAACGATTATTTGAGGTTCAGCGTGGATGCGAGTAGGTGCTTCTTTTTTTTCCACTTTAATAACTCTTGGTCTCACTAAAATTGAACAAAAAAAAAGGGGGAAAAGCATAACATAAAGAAATTAAAAAATAATGTTACAAATGAATAAAAGTGTGTCAAAAGAAAATGTGGAGGGAAACAAAAAAGAACTTTTCCCAAAGGAAGATAGGGAACTTAAAACTTTAACATGCTACAGCATAAAAATTGGGTAGGTCACCCACGATGTTCAGGAGTTGTTAGCAAAAGCAGATGTGTAACACTTTCATTCAACCATTACCACATTCAGTTATCACCGCCAACTGTTATAAATATGTTATAACCACGCTATATTTTCACTCTCCTATAACTGATAAAGGCATTATTGTTACCATGCATACATTTTTATAACTAATCAACCAATACATAAACAACCACTAACTGATATTGTTAGTAATTCAAAAAAATTCCTACACAAACCGTGGGAAGGTACAAGAAACATGACATCCATAAATGGACAGTCCATCCGAAAAATTAAAACAAATGGCTTCTGAATTTCTTTGGAATCCATAAAACATTTGCCTTAACTAAATTAAATATTAATGGCATCTTTCTGAACCTTCCTCTTTAAAACTTACACTACTATTTTATCCATATCACAGTAGTTCCCAACCTTTTCCAGTTTATAAACCCCCAGAAAACCAACGTTGATTCACCACAATCTCCCTACTCTCTCCCCGCCAATTGAGAAGATTACATAGGTTGTGTGAACACACGTTACATGAATAAACCCCAGGTTGGGAACTGCGGCTATAGCAATTTCTAGTAATCTACTCAACCTTCCAATATGTCAAACATATGTAGTGAATCACACTTCAATGCATGTTTGTCATTCAGTTATTACTATTAGCTATTAACTACTAATCACGGTTTTTCATGATATTACGCACAAATCAAAGGAATCGTCTTAAACCAATGTGAACTGCTTCATCTCTCGGTTTCTGAGTCAATGACTGAAACGAGGCCAGTACTTCATGATCTAGGCATAGACTAAGAATTATATCACTGGACCAATTAGTTACATGATATTATGAAACAATCGGAATAGCCTATGGACAAACCATACGTAAAATCATTTTCTCATATTGAAGTTTTCTGACTTAGTTCACTGTGGTTTAAGACAATCCAAATAACCTAACACCAGTTGAACACTAATCGTTCACAGATGCAATGCTCACAAATGCTAGTGGCATTGTAGACAACACTTTCATGCTTGCATCAAACTAATACAAATAGTTATTAAATTAACTATATAGTCTTTTTAACTGCATGCCTGAAAATAACATGTATTAATTAAAGTTTGTTAACTTCTTTATTTTATGGTTATGAATACCCATAAAATAAATTAAAGTTTGCCTAACACTACACAAGATTTAAAGAAAAATTTCAACAGTTTATGCAACAAAATAAAAACTTTCAACCTGACTGAATTAACTACCAATCTTGGATTACAAAAATTAATAAAACTAAAAACCAATCAACTGCAATATGAATGCTGAAAAGTCTTAAATTTCAGTTGAGTAGTTCAAATAAAAAGTACTATACAAATTTAATAGTGCATCCAAAAATAAAAAACAGAGGAGTGCTTATGAAATTTGTTGTTCAATGCAATTCATTCCCCATTAATTAAATTCTTTGCATTCACTGCAAGTATTTTTCATTAGCAATTTCCAGTTTTTAATTAAACTACTGAAGAAAATTAAAGTAAAATACATTTTTTAATAATTTTTTTTTTACGTTTTTATAATTTTACAAATTATGTGTTCCAAAATTGTGTTACTACTATCTTCAGCAAGATGAATGTCTGAACGTGTAAAAAAATTATTGAAAAAAAAAAAGGTGTATTTTACTCTTAATTTTTTTTTTCAACAGTATAATAAAAAAACGGCACTAATTATTACAATTCCATTCAGTTAAAAAGACCATAAACATAATTTTTTTTTTCAATCCCTTGAACTAAGTTCAGCACATGTAGCATAAGCACTCCTAATAGGTTACCAAAAAAAACGTAAAATGTTATAACAAATATTTAGTAAGCTTCATAACTTATATAGCTACCAGTGAACAAAAATAATCTGAAAACTCTTCACTAAAGCTGATAAATAAAAGATATTTCAACCACCCACATTACATACGAGTCCTTTTCTTCAAATCTTTGTCAAGAATAATGAAGAGTTTTCAGATTTTGATTGTTTATTTTAGTGGGAAAAGGGCAGTCTGTTGAAACCCGAAATAGAAGAAAAAAATTTGCATAAATTCACAAACAATTTGGAAGGTTATGTACACATAACCTTGATAGTTACTATACAATTGAATAAAAAAAAAATTTAAAAGTCTGTCTTTTCGAGTTAGTCCACCGTATACTGATATATGCAGCAAACCATCATGTTCACAATCCGGGATAAAAGCATTTACAGATCAGATGAATCATTGCTCAAGGTACATTTTCAAGACGTGTTACGCATTCTTCAAATAATGCCATCATCCTCATTTTAAACAAATTTCTAGGTAGCACTAGAAATTCGTTTCAAATGAGGATGATTGCATTATTTGACTACCACATGAAGCATATTTCTCTTGGTGAAGGCAGATGCAATATTGCATATATCATGCCCAATTGAGTTCTCATCCATTTGTAGAAAAAATCTTTTCATAACTATCACTGTGTATACAGGCAAACTTAGACTTGGCACCCTCTAAATGCATATATACCTTAAAGCTGCGATTTGTAATATACATATGCCATTTAACACCACATAGGCTTGGCACCCTGTGGGGGTAACCACCAGCACTGCCCAAAATCTAGCACTGCTGAGTATTTAGATCGCAAAGATTGAAAGAATTAAACGTCAATTAAAAACAAACCCACAAAAAAAGCACCGCACTGACTTAGTAAATACTATTATAATAAATTATATTGTTTTCCATTTCTAGTATTCTACATATTTGCATTTTTCTGTACAGCAAGCAGCTCTACTGTAAAGAAAAACAGAAACAGCATCTTCAAATCACCAGAACATGAAAGTCTACTGCATGATGGGCAATAACAACAACAAGACAAACTGTTAAATTGTATTATCACAACTAAAATGTCAGTTAGTGAATAACATCATTATTAATTCAAATATGCACAAACAAATGAAATCTACATCTACTACAGCAAAAAAATCAAATTCTGCCAAGAACGAGCAAAATGGGAGTGCCAACGTGACCTACCCTCTTCATCAGAAAGGGGGGATGTAGGTGATTGAGGATGGGACCTAACACCACCATCTTCACCTTCCATTCCTGGAAAAACTGGAACTCCTCCAACAACCGGGGATCTAACCGGAGAACGTGCAGCGGCCTCCTGGATTCGTTTCTCTAAGGCATGAATATCAATGTCCTCGTCAACTGAAATGAAACAAGCAACCAATCAAGATAAATGTTGAAAAATCAAACTTGAAACTGCTAGATTGGCACTGAATCGACAACTCACTTGGCTCCCCACGTTGTTTTTTCTCAATGATTCGCTTGTACTCTTCAAGTTCTTCGTCGGTTATTGAATCGAAAGGATTTTTGGCATATGGGGTTTTGTACACCATTGCGTTGTGTTGGAACTCTCGCTGAATGATTCCTTTGGATGCTGCGCCCACTAGGAACACTTGGTCACCAGTCCCACTCACTGTTGCATCCTTGTTCAATAAAAAAGAAATTATTGACAAACTTGAAAGTGTACTAATTTATGTTATTCTAATAACAGATAATTTTTATCCAGTGAATCACTGGAAATTTTATCTTTAGCAATCAAGTGGGTAGACCTTGTTTACACCTTCACCATGTTTTGCCTTCCTCTTAGTCTATTTCGTTTGTGAAATACTTTACTTTTTTTCTACCTGAAGAAGCCTCAAGAAGGGAGGCGAAACTTAACGAAGGTCATACTGAAGGTTTGCCCGGTCACAGCAACAAGAAAAAGTTTTCATTTAACAATTTTTCGCTGGTGATAAACTAAGTCTATCTGGTCGAGATAAAGTGAATTATGTTTTAAGCTCTTTATAGCTGTTAGCAAAGAGTTATTTCTGTTGCCATTCCGCTACAGGAGTACGATAGTGGACACAATTACTTACCAAGAAAGTAAATAGGAAATGGCTCTTAATCACTTAATTTGATGGCAAAATAATTACAGTATGAGCTAATATTGCCCATGGCTCATTTTGTATTGTCTATGCTTTATTTTATTAAGAATTATGTAGTATGGTTAATTTTGGAAACAACGCCGCTAGGCGATAGGTTTTTATCAAAGGGTCTGCCATAAAAACCATCCGACACATGCAATTTTTTTTCTTTTGCAATTTGAGCAATTTGTAGAAAACTGTTGACGTCAGCTTCTTGCCAACCAGTTTTCATTGGTTGGGCAAGAAGCTAACATCCGTTGTCCACAATGGCTCAAATTGCCACATCAAAACTTGCGTTTGTCAGGAGGCCTTATAGTGGAGCAATATGAAAATTACAAGAAAAACAACTAACCTGCATTTTCTTGATTTCGTCCCATGACACGCCCTCTAAAATGTGTGACTGTGGACCAGCTGTTACCCTTGCCTGCATTCTATTTTCTTTAATCTATATGTTGTGTGGTTTTTTTTTTAAGTCAACCATAATTTATTATTTTTTTCATGTCAAAAATTGTCAAAAAAATATATGCAAATAAACAAAAAAAAAAACAAAACAAACAAACCAACAAAAACATTTTTTGAACAATAAATTAATTTTGAAAAATGATGAAAAACTGAAAAATAAAGCATCACTGACCTCTTTCTGTTTTCGTTTAAATTCCGCCGGGTCAGTATTCTGGGGCACAAATTGGTGTGGAGTTTCGATTTTAATGGGATTGCTATGGGTCGGGGAACCTTCGGCCACCCACTGCAGATGGGAAAAAAAAAATCTGGTCAAAAATTTATTCAAGTATTGCAATCTTTCGTATATTCTTGCTATAAGACGATAAAATAATTATCCATAATACTAAAAACTGGTTTGCATTTCTCCATATATTTAGCTTGCGCTATATACTTTTAAAACAAAAAATGCCAATGACCCTTTTATAAGCACAACTGCTTATTTAATGTATTTTATGTGTATAATATATAAAAATAAATAACTAAAAACCACAGAACTGAAATATTAAATGTACTGTACATTTATATTGTTAGTTTTAAAAAAAAGAATGCAATGTAACAAAAGAACACTGCATAAAAATGCACCAGTACTTTTGACATTCAAAATGCATCAAACTATATCAAAGGGATGGGCAAAATTAATACAAAAAAAACTAGCATGCCCAATCCAGCCAACACAAATAAATGTAAAAATAAAAATTAAATTGTAAACAAACATAAAACAAGCTTACTTCTACTTCTTGACCATTGTCTATGTTCACCCACTACGAAAAAAAGGAAAATATTAGGGTGGGGGTAAATACGTAAAAAAAAAACAAAAACATAATCAACAGGCTCCCTTTGAAAATGCAGGGGAAAAATCACGAAAACAGAATTCATCAGGATGCTTTTTTTAAAACCGGGTTTGATATCAAATAAAAACTTAATAAATCACTAGATCATTCCATAAACATTCACCATTGAAAAAAATAATAATAATCAAAAAATAAAAAGTCAAATTAATGCAAATTGATGATTAGTTGAACAAACCAAAAAAAAAAGGGCGTGATGCAAAGAAGCAAGAACTGATTTCGAGTGTGAGAAGTTAGTAGACAAACACAAAATACACCAGAAAAGGCAAGCCCACGTTTGATTTTATTATGAATAACTGGTATTAATAATATTCATGACGTGAATCTTCAATACAAAAAAAAATGCAAAAACTTTAATAAAACTATTTTTCTCTATGTAACAAAAGATTTGAATGGTAACTAGCCACCACCACCTACTATGCTATTTTGCATGCTTACATGAAAAGGAAACTGAAAATTGACCAAGTAAGGACAAGACATAAAAAGGAGCCAATAGCCACCACCATGGCAATAGCCGACCTTTCATAATCTGTACCACAAAATTAATATCATGTGAATTCATAGTACAATATTAAACAAGATTTCTTTATATAAACAAAACTTTTGTGCAGTTGTAAAAAGAAAGCACGAAGTGTAAAGAATTATGGTTACTGGAGAAACTCTATATGTGTAACGAGTGTTAAACTTCCTGCCTTATCATCTTTTAGAATTACCGATTTTCACATAACAAAACTTGACAACAAGAACTCAAACTGCTTTCTAATCACATATACGCAAGAGATCCTCAATTTATGCAAACCCTCACATAAATCAAAAACTGAAATAGCAAAATTCGCCTTAAGTGACAAAAAAAGGAGCATCACTTTTACACCAACACATAAAATTACATTTTAGTACAATTTTCTAGTTTTTAGCAATGCATTTGAAAAATTTCCTCCCATCGCATGTAAAAGATTAAGAACTTTGGCAGTTCTGTTGTTACTGAATTTATCCAACTTTAATTAGACTATTGTACCAAATTAAATATTATACAATAACAATGCTGCAGTTAGCATTAATGTTATTTCTTTAAAGCTAGATTAATGAAAAAAAAAACAAACCAAAACACAGAAAACGTTTTCACAAATCAATGAACACTAAACCAAAGTACAGTGAAATCGACATATCTCACTGTGAAAAACACCAATTGTTCACATGAATAAAATCAACGTACAACAACAAAAAAGCGTTGGTATGCTGCTTCAGTGAAACTAGGGCTTCATAATACACTGCTCACAAAAATAAGGGGATATTTCAAAATCTTCATACAATTTTTAAATATCCTCAAACTTTTGTGAGCAGTGTATATCAAAATACATATAGCTTATATCTTGGTTTGAACATGTAATCTACTATTACTATAGCATTATGTAGTTATTTCTTAGCGTAAATTGTGTAGTTATATAGCATTATGCAGTTTCTTCAGAGCAGAATAGAGTGGAAAAAATTGATGTAGCCTACATCTTTCGGAACTCCATTTTGTCACCTCAGCATTACGACTGTATGGTAAACTCTGTTCCATCCTGAAGTGAACTCTTTATCTAAGGGGCATCTTTGCTCTAAATAGAATTCTTCTAATCGGTCCATCAAAATCTGGCTACTTGTGCCTCTGTTATCCAAATTCATACAGCTTCTCTAAGAGTTCTAAGAGTACAGTAGGCCATAGATGAGGTGCATAATGTAAAAAATCACTTCTCTGACGACTTATTCGATCAAACAGCTGATTCTAATCCCCACGAGTGCCATATAGGCTACACAAGAATTTGACGTATCTTATGTGTGCAATATAGCTGTGCACATAGCTACATACTTGTACATATAGCAAAACCAACACACAAGAGCCATTTAAAGGTTTGCATAGCCTACACCAAGATTTCTTTCAATTCAGTGTCAGCAAAAAACAAACGTTATCTACAAGGGGGACTAACAAAAAGAATAGGCAAATCACATTTCAAGAGTTGTCTGCACTGACACTAAATCAAATCTATGGAATTGTAATTTAAAGCATGTATCTTATAAGCACTCCTGATAACAAATAAAGCACAAAATATTACAAAACCGTTGCAGCCGCAGTTATCATAACAATTACTGATTTACAAGCAATATGCATTCATTACTAAATCTGTGAAAACCTTTACAATTTTGGATCCGTGTGAACCAATGAGCAAGTGTTGTCTCAACAAACCATAAAAGAACATTCATACAGCATGTCAGCAGTTTCTGCACAGCACAACAGCCAACATGATCATATATCATAGATTTTCACAAAATAAACCTCCATATATCATGTCTTTTTAAAATTAGTGATACCGAAAATGTTAATTGTATCGCTACTTACTACATCACTGATGTAATGTTAAAGATAAAATTCAGGAAACAAAACCACCATTTCATCAACTGAGTTACCTTTACACCATGATTGCTTTTTTTATCACTGCAAATTTTTAAGTTATGTAAACTCTAATTGCTGTTTGTTGAAAATTATGTCCACAACCACATTATAATTTTAGGACATTTTTAGCATCAGCTGTCAAACCTTTCCCCCATCTATTAATCCAACTCATGGTACTGCTAGAATAAGAGTACAGAGGCAAGAACCTTTATAAAACTTGATTATCGATGATATTGACGCAAACATACTTTACAGCCAACTAAAGCTGAAGATTATATAAAAGGAATTACATAGACTGCTATATATGCATTCCATTGAGAGATTAATAAATATACACAAAAAAAATTATGTTGAAAATAGTGTAAAGATAGTCATTACAATCTATTCCAGTGTTAAACAATCTGCAAAAAATTAGTGAATTTGTTCTTTACCACGTATTGAAAAGGTTATGACAGATAAAACAGCAGCAAATGCCACCATGACCTATGCAATAAGAAGCATTAATATACGTACCTATTAAATATTGTTGGATTTAAATTGTAGAATAATAAAAACACTTAAAAAATTGCCCGAATTTTTGTTTCTGCTTTCCCAGTCTACAATTTATTTTTATCATCATTTGCCGGACCACAAATGGATCGTCTTAAACCATACTGAACTAAGTCAAAAAAGTTGAATTTGAGGAAAAGATTGTACACATGATTTGTCCATACAATTGCATGCTATTCCCATTGGTTAACAGTGCTGTGAACCAGCACTCTAATTGCTGCAATATAATTCTTAGTCTATGACAAGATCATGTCTCATTTCACGCATTCTCAAAAAGTGTAAAAAGTGAGTTAGTTCACTATGATTTAAGACAATCCAAATTTAGAAAGGTTGAAATCCACCGAGCTATTCTACACATGTAATTTGAGATTGCTTTGTTTGAATAAATTCAATTATTCCCAAAATTATAACTAAGCTGTTGTAGTCAGGCCCTTGTGAGGAATTTAAAAAAAAAAAAGGGGGGGGAGGTTTGACAAAAAACAAAACGACCATAGAATAGTTTATTACACTACATATATGTAGTAGTAGTAGTAATAGTTCCAAAAATTTTCTGTCAGGGTTTTTTCAACAACCCCTCCTAACCTTGTACACAACCCTAGATGTAGCATTCCATAAACGTTACAAATCATTATTACGTCGTTTGAAAACTTGAATAATTTTGTAATAAGACTTAGCATAATAGAAATTCTAGAGTATGCTTCGAAATATTTTAAGCCAAGAGTTATGATATACCAACCACCGAAGCTATTTGAATAGAAGCATTTTGCTATGAAATATTTTAGCAGCCGAGTAGAAACAGAGCAGTAGCCAAAAGAAATCCCTTCGTCCATTTTAAGAGAGTAAAGGGTGCACAGACCTTTTAGAAGCGAGTTCGTAAAGAAAAACTTTTCACTCTTGTACCTTTGTAATCTTCTTGGGATCGGAGGTTCCGGTTTCAAGAACTTCAACTTTCTGATACACATTGGGTGAATTCAACCACCGTGTCTTGTCGTGAGCTTTACGACCATCCATGTACTTCTTAAACGGACTATTGGAATTAAAAACAAATATTAGACCTAATAAGAACTTGAGTACTTAACAAAAACTTTTTGTACTTGACATTCAATGTCAAGCAAAAAACTTAAGCCTACCAACCTGTATTTCAAGAGATCATCTTCATCAAAAATATGGGTGTAGGATGATGAGCTGGGTGGAACTTCAACATCGTTTCTTGGTCTGGGGGGTTCGACACGCGAGAGAGGTTGACGATATATGTAGCCAGTTCGGAAACCCTATTATATCATACGAAACGATCGTTTAAAATGACATAAATATTATTTTAATATTTTTTTTTGTATATATTCTCACAGCATTGTCCAGCATCCTCATCATTGCTTCAAACTCAAGTTCGCCATTCCTCCATTTACGTGTCCTTTCCTTCGTTTCAGCAGGTTTGGCATCACCGTCGCCGGTCTCCTTTTGAACACCCACTACCCCCTGCACTTGAACTTTATCAAAAACCTTCTTACGAACTTCGTCCGATACTACCACAATGTTATCGAGTCCGAGAGGAATCAATTTGACCTGAAACAATGAACAAAGCAAACTTTTTTGAAATTATTGGTTCAAGTGTTTTAACCAAATAAGAAGATTGGCTTTACATACTTGGGTTTCACACGCTAAGACAACATTGCGCAAGTTACTGAACGCTTCTTCGATGGATTCTCCACAACAAACAACTCCATGGTTTCGTAAAACCAGAATCTAGTCCATTAAAAAAATTCTATAAGCTTGTTTTCATTTTAAATAATTTTTTTTTTTAGACTACTTCCTCAAAATGTAATCTATCACAAACAGGAATAATTATAAGAAATATTTACTTTTAGTGAAGGTGTTGTTAATTTGTATCTCTATTATTTTTGTTAAAAAAAAATTGCCTTTTTTTTTACATCCAATGAAATTACCACCAATGCACGTATAATATAAATTTTGAAAAAATGTTTCGTCATTAGTAAATCATAAAGTTCAAAAGTGTTACTACCACTGTTATAAAGTGTCTAATTTACAGATCTTCAAACAAAAACAAGTCGTGTGCATTTGTTTCGAGTTTGTACATTTTAAAACCAGCTGATTATAAATTATAAATTTACATGTAGCAATCATCCCATAATAAATTTGTGCTGAATAAGTGTTATATTAGTCCTAATGCTTCTGAAACAAAATCAATAATCGAGAAACACCTACTTTGTTGATTGGACCCAAATCTCTTGCCAGCTGCTCTTTTTGTATGGGATCAGAAACAAAGCCTTGGTATTCATGGTAACTGATTTCGCCTACCATAAGCGACTCCTGACTGATTGGTAAAAAGCCACACTTCATCGCTGAAACCTGAAAAATAAATGTTAACCAATCAGTGTCATCGTCAAAAGCCAAAACAAAATTGAGCAAAAATGAAAAATTCAGTTTATGAAGAGATAATACATACTGCTACACATGATGGAATATGGACGTGAATGATGCACCGAACATCGGGACGTGCAGCGTGAATTGCTGAATGAATCATAAAACCGACAAAATTCATGCCAAAGTTTGTGGTTCCAGGTTCAACGACATTGCCTTGCATATCAACTTTGATGAGGCTAGAGGCAGTGAGTTCATGATATAGCATGCCGAAGGGATTTATAAGAAAGTGCTCTTGATCTCGGCTTACACGAACCTGAAACAAATTTCAGAAATAAAATTACCTCTGGTCATTTGACAAACTACAACAACATCCTGTTATAGACAATTAATTAGCTTACAGTAATGTGATTAAATATTCCTTGAGACCATCCGAACAAATCGATCAATCGATAGGCAGCTGCCAATTTACATCGCAGTAATTTTTCTCCTTTAGCGTATGAAAACGCTTCCACTCCACGAATGTCAGCAATTGGTATAACACAACTGTTTCCTGTTGTCAATAAAAAAAATACATGCTTAGAATGTTTCCAACCCGTTAAAATTAGTGATACATAGCATTCAAAGTTCACCTTTTAGACTAGATCCATTGAATTTCGCATGGGGCAATACCAGTTCAGAAATCTGCTGCAAAGCAAGTAAACTGGCAGGATGATATCCTTCTCTCAATTGGGCTTCTATAATGCGTTCCAATTCTTCACGAAACATCTGGCTGTTGAGATGAATTTGAAAGAAATTTTTACTTAATAGCTATAACTAAGCATAAATGATTGTTTGTATGAACACTACAATATTGACATCGATTGAGTATGAAACGAATGAACAGTACAAAAGATATCTAATAAATGTACCCCAGTGATTAAGAATGAGTAAAATAGTCATTGATCGTTACCACCAGAAAGAGAGGGTGTTCAAGTTATTTTTATCAGTCATGTTAAATACCTGTTGAGAATCATTTCCACTCTCTTCCTCCGATCCATTTCCCTCATGTCTTGATCAATGTCAGCTGGCCTTCGCATTTGTCGCTGATATTCTGGGTCTTCAGGATCCTGAAACATTTTTTCTCCCTCCACTGGTCCATTCACTTTTGCTTCTGTTTCTGCCATGATGAAAGGGAACTTGCTTGTTGTAAAAAAGGTTCACAGAGTTCCCTGAAAGAAAAAAAAAAATAATGCCATACATCAATCAGTGTTATAAGTTTGGCATTTGTCCATTATACTATAGTATAGTATATTATGGCAACAGTTTGCTAAAATAAAAATGTGCAAAATGCATGTCACCACAAAATAAGTTCAACAGAATTTGGACATGATTAAAGAACTAAGTACCAAAAAGCTTTTTTGTTTTCATATTGGCAAGAAAAAACCCACTATATGCCAACGCCAATGTGCTCATACATTCACTATATCCATCGTATGCCCTGGCATGACCAACTATACAAACTTAGTATAGTTGTTGATCATGGCCCTGGTTAATTTTGAAGGTGGGCAATAGATAACATAAGTAATACATCCATCAAGGAAAAAACAAAAATGTATTTTTTTCTCGATTTCAAGATTTCAGCACTTAAGTTTCTTAATCATGTCCACTCTTCAATTGTATAACAGTGCATGACAAAATGTTTAATCCATGCATGTATTGTGCATTAAAGTCAAGATGCTGGATAAATCCAACATCGTGAATATTATGAGTTACACACTCCAGCACAGAGTACAGAACCGACGAACTTATGAATGTAGAGTACAGATGATGGTCCTCGATTAATGCGACAGATTATGTAGCAAAACCTCTTGTAAATCGTAAATTGTAAATAGAAGTCCCAGATTCATGCCAGTTCTATAGGTCATCTTATTAATATACAACTAAGGAAATACTTCTATAAGTTTGTCATATGCAACAAAATTTCATGATTATGCGATTTTTTGTAGTGGTGTCAAGTGACTCAGCGCTGAAGTTTTGCCACCCAACAACTTCATGGGATTTTCATGTGTGTCAGGTTTGTACAGAATATAAATCACAGGCTTTCTGTATATCCAGAGGCGTAGCTAGGGGGGGTGCAGAGGGGGACATGTGTCCCCAGGAGCCACATGAAGAGGGTGCCAAAATGAGTTAAAATTATACTATTAAACCTATTTTATCCATTGAAATATGATTGGTTGCATCGTTCCAAAGAAAGTATTCACTTTTAGACTGAAAAACTTAGTTTA
>JAQIWH010002822.1:0-22590 GCA_034695005.1 Cryptops parisi | reverse complement strand
ATACATTCATATGCTAAGTCAAGTGCCAATCACACCGAGTAGAAATTGTGAGTTTGTATCTTTCTGTGCCATGACATGCATAGCTTGAAAATGACATTTGAGTTCGTGTTCAGTGTTCGTTATGTAACAGTTGACATGAAAAATGACAAATTCATTTATTTTTATTTTCACGTTCCAAATAGATCGAATTCAAGTACAGTACATCTCGGACATCACTATAAAGTACACTCTATCCGTAATATAGACCGTAGAGTAATATTTATTCGTCTGTGTTATCTATCTGTTAGGAACGCTTTAAATCCGCGGGGTATACGTCATTGTCACCATAACAACCGAGTGTAAATAATAAGATTAAATATAATTATAACTATTATCTTCTCAATAGGAGGTCGGAATGTTACGATAACAACACGAATGTAAACAACAACTAGTGAGATTGAATAAAATCATAATGAAATATGTCCCTCTCCCTTCATTGTTGACGAGTTTCCTTCTAGTTGTAGTATATCGCACAGAAGGTCCCAATTTACTCAAGGATTGATTTTTTTGAGAAAATCTTGCATAATGCAAAATTTTAAATCGTATATAACATGCATCTAAAAACATTTCCTTGATTGCATATATTATTAGCGAGGTAGGTACTTGGTTTTTTTTACAAGGGCACCGACTGGCCATACGGTCGTGTCATTTGGCCCTCAGATTTCATTAAATCGAAAAGTACAGGGAATAATGATGAGGTGAGCAAGGTGAAGATAGAATAGGGTTTTATGAAGCAGGAGGAAACGGGAGAACCCCGAGAAATTTTGCCCCCGCGATGTCAGACCCCGATCTGAATCTACGTGGCGTGATGTATTATTAGCGAAATCAGACATTGGCAACTCGTGTAAATGGAAGATTTAAGCCTATTTTTGTTTCTTGTCGTACAAAATATTATGCTTATCGTGTTTTAATCAGTCCATTTGGAATCATGACACAAAAATGAACAAGAAATAAAATAGGAAACCATTACAATGTCACGTCAAACGTTGTACATTTCATGATCAAGATGATCATAGCAAAATGTGATTAATATGAAACACTGTTTGATAAAGAACGTACGAGTAATCTACAATAAATGAAATTTTTTGCAATGACCGCCAATTTTCGTCTTTTTGTAACAAAAGATTTGTACGAAATAGGTTCTTCGACGTACTCACTTTAAACACTGTCACAGTGCACTTTATTTCAAAGCTGACTGAAAAATATTAACGGCAAAGTATGCCATATTTGATATTTGCGTTTCTTTATTCTGTACCCTGTATAAAAAAAAATGTGGTTACTTTTGACGTTCACCAAGTTCAGTCTTTCAAATTCTTTCTACTAACTAAACCGTAATCTTATTTTCATAGTAGACGAAAGGAAAGTTTACGAGGTGCAAGAATTCATGCTATTACTGCACTGGTCAATATTCTTCGTTCTGTGCGTTTCCACATCCTTTGCGGGGGCATTCGTCTTATTTTTCTGGGTGAAGGTTATTTTCCTTTATTTCCGCACAAAATCAAACAGCCAGGGCGTGGAAAGGGGGAAAAAAACTCAAACTCAAAAGAATATAAAATCTTGGACTGGAAAACCATGGCTCGGGATCAAGAAGCGGCGAGATGGAAATGGTGGTGTGTGACTGTGTGCTATTCGAACTTTTCCAACGTTGAACTCTGAGGGCTTGGTAAAACCCTTCCGATGATTCTTGGCAGATGGTGTTCCGCATAACAATGATGATGACGACGAAAATGATGATGATGAAAAGGAAAATCAAGTTGCGCGCGCGCACCAACTCAGTACACTTTTCACTACCACCATCATATATATATATATATACTGCAGAATCATCTTTTACTACGTACTTTGCACCCATTCCTCCTCCTCTTGCTCGTGCCCTTTTTTCCTTCATCTCTGTCTATATCCTCTCGTTCTCGCTCTCCTCCACCTTTTGGAGTTTTGGCAAAATCCGAAACGAGTTGAGTTTGACAAATGCGCCGCTTCTCTTAGATCTTCCGCCCCCTCGCTAATGGCTCCTTGTTGACAAGTTCATCGCGCGCAGGCTCAGCTTCGCTTTATCAACGCTCTAATTTATTTGCTAGAGTGAGAGCGAAGAGGAGAGAGAAAAGCCTCGGTGCGATTGACGGCCGATCCTTCACCCGAGGAAAACTGCGCAGGCGCCTAAGCCAATCAGACGCAGCAAACGCGAGTTAACGAAATCAAAAGCATACGACGACGAGCAGGAGGAGGATGCGTTTGGTGGTAGTGCTGATGCTGGTGATGATGATGATGATAGTGGTGGTTGGTGTGATGTTGGTGAGGGAGTGTAAGTGTGTGAGTGTGGGAGTAGTAGTAGTAGTTGGGGTTGGAATTACATCGTTGGTGCTGGCCGGGCGCAAATATGATCTTTTATTGTTCTCTGAACCGGTGCCGTAGCGGTGGCAGATTGAAGTGTATTAGATCTGTCAAGCGGGCCTGGCTCGGCTAAATTGAGTGAGCGCAAATGGAAAACGCCATATAGGCGAGCCGAGGTTTGCCAAGCGAAGGTATTATAAACCCCCTGGCAAGGGGCGCAAAGTGGATTAGAGGCGTGAGCAACGAGCAAACCAGGGAACGCTCTCTATGTGAAGTTGCTGCTGCTGCCGCGAGTATGATGATAGCGAGCGCTCGACGCAACGAGTCTCAGCTGCTTCAGCAGCGAGGCTTTTCCAAATTAGCATCACTTTGTTCGTCATTTGGCACGGCTTATTGAAAGTTGGCGCGCATCAAAAATTTAATAGCCAATCGGGGACCGAGGAAGACCGTTGACAGCGCCACCATCACGTTTATACCAGTTTTGCTCCCATCTTTCGCTGATGGTATTAAACAGACGGTAGCGGCAGCAGTAGTAGTGACGCTGGTTTGCCAAAAAGTACAAACGCTAGCAAATCCCTTTGAACGATGAAAAGATCTTTCCAATTTTTACTAGCTCTAGCTACTACACGATGATGGGTTGGTTAAAATAACTTTCGTCGGAGGGTTGTTTGGTGCTAAAAATTGGTAATAAAACGAGGGCAGAATGATGAGGTTGAGGATTGAAAATAGTCACTGTTTCAGTAATAGGAGTCTTTGTGTTATATAAAGTTTAGTCGTATTGGTTACAAGCATTGTGTAGGAATGTTTTTATTGAAACCAGAAATTAGGAGTTTTTTTACTATATTACATTCCGTACCGTTACTGTATACTAAAATATGTCCACTGTGTGTGTTGTCAATGGTTTCCACCAAGAAGGTCGTACAGAGGAATCCGGTTATTATGATCACTTTGAGACTAGTGCTTTTTGATAACAATAAACTGCTGATAACATTAAACAATTTAGTTAATTGGGACACATCCAAACATTTAAGCTCACGATGGGTGATCGTCCTAATATTCGTTTAAAGGATATAGGGTACCGTACAAATGTTCTAGCGGTCCAATATCCAGAATTATTTTTTATACAGTGTATATAATAATTGTCAAATGAGTAGTCTTGACGCTAATTCATTTCATGATGCATGATTTTACTACTTGTGTAGTTTGGAAATTTTTTCATTATAATGATGGTTGTTTTGTGTAACACTGGTATAAATTATTTTGTTCAGAAATTTATGCATAGTTGATTTATAGTGTAGATAGTCAATAGTTTATAGTTCACTGCGAGTTTTTATAAATTTTATCTGAATTAATTGAAGGGCTTCGGGCAATATAGTGATAAGCCACACTTTTAAAAAGAAAATTGACATTTTTACATCAAACTGTTCCTCAGTACTGTTTTTATACTGTTTCTTATAGCTAGTTTACTTTACCACCTCCTAGGTTTTCCAGAAAATAGCAGAAAATCATAGAAAAATTACAAAAATTACCTTGTTACTCATTATGGTACTCTTATGGATTTCTCTCCAGAAAAACGGCTCTTCTGAAAAATTTCAAAAATCTGGCTTATATTAATGTGGCTTTAAAATAAATTAAATATTAAATTACATTAAATGTGGCTTATATTACCCGAAGCCTTTCAATTCATACTACTCTACAAGTACGTCTCTATATAATCTAATCATAACTTTTGGTAGTAGCTAAAGTTCGAGTTCTATTAGAAAACTGGTGTTCTGGTTGTTTACATTGTTCAAGTTCAATGTGGTTTATTATACAATAGCAAGAAGATCATACATAAATTTCAATTTTACTTCACTATACGACAACTGTTCATTGCATCAAACCAAAAGAATGCTGGCTGTGACCACAACCACGGTTTTGCAGTGACGCAGTATTTTGATCGATAGTGAATTTCAAAGTATTCTAAAGTTAAACGCAACATGAGTGTTATTAGAAAATATATATTTATTTTTTTTTACTTTTTTCTCAAATCTCGCAGCATTTCTGAGATTTTCATAAAAAAGAAAAATTGCTTGCATTTTGTACGATGACCTTTGTTTCACAAGTCGCATCCCTGAGGTTGCGGCTTTCGACAGTATCCATGTATAACCCGCAACGCGGTTTAAAAAGACAGATTGAGAGACAGACAGCGTGATGGGAAAAAAAAGTGAAAGAAAAACGACAACGAAAGAAGCCAAAACCTTATTGATATCGTGTTCCCTTTTTTTTTATTTTACGATGTGGCAAATGAACACGTCGATTTGGGCGCGAGCACGTCGTCGCCTCCATTGCAGCCAATGAAGAGAGCGATCAAATCGCTGCGGCCTTAGCTGCGGGCGAACCAATAGCGAGTGTCTCCCCCTTAGCCACTCCAATCATAGGATAGCAGCCCTTAACCGTAGTTAAGTGGATTTAGGGGGCCTCTTCGTCCTCGTCGGATGACAATGCACCACCCTCGCACGCGCACGAGTCGAAAGAAGATGGCGATAATTTTTCATTTGGTGCCAAGCGAATACCTTTTTTTTTCCGTCCTTCTTCTTTTTCTCAGCTTCTACTTTTTTTTATATATATATATATACTTTATATATATACATACATATATACTTTTTCTATGGTGTGGTATATGCTGGAAATATGTAAAAGAGGAACGAGTCAATCAGGGCTGGAACGGGAATGGCACGGCAACGACCAAAGTCGAGCTGAATACAAAGTGACTCTCGGTCTCGGAACAACCTTTGCAGGGGTTTAGATTGTGTTGCGGAGGGTGCGAGTTCGAAGCGATGAGAGAACGAAAGAAGAGTAGAAAGAGGAGTAGAACTTAGAGAAAGGGCGAGAAAAGTGATGGAAGCCGAATTGGGGAAGATGGGTAAAAAAGAAAAGTAAAGGTTAGTATAGTAGAAGAGATGATGATGAGCTGCAGAGTGCAGAACAATGGAAAACCATATAGTATGAAAATAGGTAAAATGGTGTAGGTGGTAAAAACTTGGTGAGAAAGAAGCCGGAAATTATTGTGGAAGTGAATGAAAACGGAAGTTGTTTTTCACGTTTTCGTTGGTGAGGTGTATATAAGAAATGTGAAATGTGAAGAAATTTGAAATGTGTATAAGAATTGTGTGCATGTATATGCAATAGTACACTTCACTTGATTTGTACAGTGAAAGTTTGACTATCGTTGACAATTTTTTTTCATGTTGACCGATTTCATTTGCGAGGAGATTCAACTATGGTCTATCATGTAACATCGTGCATAGGTATAGATTTTATTTTCTTATATTTACATACAATATTCAGTTGAGTGTAACTTAACTAACCATCTCTCTCAAAGCGGTCAAAATGAAGTTCTATTATACTTAGCGTGATTTTAAAATTAAAATTAAAATTTAATTGTATATTTAACTAATTATTAGTGATTCTGTTTTCGAATCGTGTTTAAGCTGTACTTAACCTTGAATTAGTAATACCAGAAAACCAATAAATTCGTGCGGTTTTGCAACTTGTGTCTTCTTTCAAATGGAAAAATAACCAGAAAGCTCCGCAAAGCCAGAATCGGTTACCTGTTAGTATGTTACGTTAGTAGTACAGTAGAATTTCTCTAATCCGACGGATATCGGACTAGCGAGTGTCGAGATTACTAGATTTTGGGAACAAATTACTCTGTTTATTAATACATCAATTTGACAAAACTATCTACACAATATACAGGGTACTGTACAAAGCACCAAAACAAGAAGAAAATCTGTGTACAGCAGTTAGTTTTTAAAAAGAAAATTTGTGTACAGCAGTTAGTTTTTAAGAAGAAAATCTGTGTACAGCAGTTAGTTTTTAAGTCCATCTTCAATGTTATTGCACTGCACACGAAATTCGTCAATTTTGTTTTTTTTTTGTTATTTTTAATTAAAGACAGTTTCATGTACCGACCTGCTACCTGCTGAGTGTCGGATTACTGGATGTGTCGAACTAGAGACACTCTACTGTACTACGTAAAGTTAATGTGATAGAGATGTTGCCTGGATTTTCCTGGTATCTTTAGGAAAGTACAATAACAAAAATATGACAAAATAAAACAAACATTTTTTCATCATAAATAATGTGTCAATAATTACGTATTTAACTAGTTTTGTGTTATTGTCTTTTTGTCATACAAAACAAAAAATTCAGGTGATTATCGGGAGTGTGGGTAATTTTTTTTATTATCTAAGGGAATGGCTAAAAAAAGTGGGTTGTTTTTTTGAAGTGTGATTAAGCTCTATCCATGGTTTGCGACATGGTTCTCTTGATCTTCATCCATACGCGCCAGAAGGCAATCCTCTATTCAAAATGGCGTCGTTTCTCTTCCTTTTCCCTTCTGTGGTCGTTAGGGGTGGTTTGGTGTGGGTTGTTTGATAGCTAAGTTAGGGGGTCAAGTCAGGAGTTTGCGGCATCAAAAAATGGGGTGCTCGGTGGCGGTGGTGTGATGATGGTGGGGTGGTAGTGGTACTAGAGGTATACAGTAAAAACGGGGGAACTCTCTTCTTTCTCTTCTCTTCGGTTTCCTCCTCCTCTTCTTCTTCTTCATCCTGCTCCCTCTCGTGGTGTGTGATGTGTGATGAATGTGTCCTCGACGAGGTGGCGATGACGCATGAATCGTGAAATCACTGCGCTTGAAGGAACCAAGTCATTATTGTTGCAAAACTCGCATAATTGACGTGAAAATGAAGAGCCCGACGCGCGTGCACAACACGAGAGGGAGTATTCGACGAGAGAAAGAGGGAGGAAGGGGGGGGTTTCTATCATCGCGGGACGACAGACGGGCTCGAGGCCTTGCCTATGGGTCTCTTTCCCTAGAGGGTGGACCATTTTCCTATTTTCCTTCCCTCCCCCCCTCTTTCGCTGATGGACCCATAATGTACTGGGCAGAAAGAAAGAATGAGAAGGACAGAAGGGCAGTGATTTCCCCCCTGTTAACTCACAAGGGCCTGTAGTAAGCGATTCTTATTGCATTGATTACGTAACGCGTCAGGCGAACCAAACCGATCACCGTTCATCAAAAAAAATAACGTTGATCGAGATCACGGAGACGTCGCTCGAAGGGTGGCGACCCCGTTCTTAATGGGAAAAAGGGGTGAAGTGCACTCACCGATGTCATATAGTTCGAGGGGGTTTTATAAGGACAATAAGCCTAATTTTGATGTTTATGGTATATCCTGTTTGTTGGTTGGTTGGTTTTGCAGGATTGCGTTTGTTGTGTTGTTGTTTTTTGCGTTTTATGGTTTGTAGCTCCAGTTTTAGTAGTAGTCTACGTCGTAGTCTATTTCTACAGTATGCAGACTATTGAAAAAAAAAAGCCACGTAGTCAGTGGCGGATTTAGAACCGACTTTTAGGGGGATTCACCTTTCATGACGAACATGTCTAAAAGTAACATGTTTTCATAGCAAACCAAGATCCAAGTAAGTGCTTAAGTGTTTAAACCCCAAAAAATGCACAATTTAGCCATGTTTTTCACGAAAACGTCCATACAGCATTAAACACTTCAATAAAGTAAACATATTCTGGGAGGGATTTGGATCCACTAAGCCTAATAAACCAACCCCATAAACCCACCAGTGGACATAGTCCAAAACTTAAAAGTGCTGGTTTGAAAGCAATCGAAATTTAGCCAGGCAGTTTGTACTTGTACAAGAAAAGGTAAAAATGATAAAGACTAAGGAGTAAGGACTTAGGCTGCAACAAAACCACTGGATGTAGTCGTTCAAGTAGTCGTGATTGGTTTAAAGAGCTACCCCTAGAGAATACACTTCAATCAATTTAAGATTGTTTCAACTTTTTTTTGGTGAAAAAAGATTGACGCTAATCATTGGTGTTACTGTAATACTTTTTCGTCGGTATTAACACACCCTGGGCCTTAAAAAAAGTGAAGAATCTGGACTACGAACCGTATGAAATAGCTTGAAATACATGTATAATTTAGTTTACAAGACGTATTTTAATAAAATATATTATTCCCACACTCTCAAGAGTCGGTTCTAAAATTCTCATCCTTACTCTAATACATAGTTTACGGTGATATAAATAGACTAGCTGTATGCCCGTCAACAAGAATGATTGTCATTATGATTGTAATCCTCATTGGTGTGTTTCTATTATCACTTAGTACCTCATTATACTAATAGCAAACCGCGTTATGTTCACACACACAGACAGAGCTGAAAAACTATATAGAAGAAGCTAGTGATTACTCACAAAATATTTCAAGTATAACCTACATTTCTGAAATATAATGCTGTGAAACTTTTATAGTATTGCAATATAACTAACTAATTGTTGTGTTTATTCGCCTTTGTCATCCGAAATTTGAAATATTTTGAAGTGACAAAAAAGAACAAAAACACTCCGTACTATCAAAGGTTGATAAACATAAGACCTAATGTATTGGAACAATACTGTAAACGTGGATTAACTCTAAACCGCCATAGTTAGTTTTGTCTACCTTCTTCGTGTCAATGGTGTTGTGAAAACTTAAGAATGGTGTTGTGATTGGTAGGTGTACTCAAAGTTTAACGAAAGCACCGACTGACCTTACATTACAGCTATGTTATTTGGCCCTCAAACTTTATTAAAATCAGAAATACGGAAATGAAGAGGAGGTGAGGATGACAAAGATGGAACAGGGTTTTATGACGAAAGAGAAAACGGGAGAACCTCGAGAAAACCTGCCACCGTAGTGTCAGACCCCAAATTAAATCTACATTGCACGAGTGGGAGGCGAACCCTGGCCACTACCGCCAGAAGTGAATTTAAGAAGCTGTTTAAGCATCGTATAATGTAAACGTAAAAACATCTTCTTTAAACTTAAATACAATAAAAATGTAACAAAAAATTCTCTGAACCACTTGTGTCTATTCTAAGTCAAATGCTAGTCATACTGTAGATACAAGACAATAGCTGAGATCTTGATAGATACGGAATCAAAGTACGGTACCGCGAATACGAGTAGTTTGTTGGAGCTGTACTTGGAACCCCAGTTAGGCCACGCGCCATTTCACCATTGATTGTCTCGTAATCCTATTGGTGAGCGTGTAACGCCATCTTTGCACAAGACTGTAATTAAAAACCATCGTCCCTGGCGACGTTGGAACGAAATTTAGTGACGCATGACTCTAAAAGGATGATAAGATTGGAACTGCTGCTGAAGCTGTTGCAAGTGGGACTAGTGAGGAACTCCTCGGGGGACTGTTGCGTGGGGCTCTTCCCCAGGGAGAACAGTTGGGGAACCAAATAGAAAACTACTGCATTGGGTTGTAACGAATTAATAGACGCTCGATGAAGTCTAGGGGTCATATATATATATATATATATATATATATATATATATACACTTTTACACACATACATACATGCGTGGTATATTAGTACAGTGTGAGTGTGTGTTAGTTGTTAGTCCATTAAAAGACACGTCTCTGTCCTCGTCGTCTACGCTAGCTGGGCAACAAATAGAAACCACACAACGGTTATGTGGTTATTATCCAAAACTCAGTATTAAAAAATTGTTCTGTGTTATTGATTGTACTTGATTTATGGCATTGTATAAAAGAAAAAGTTTTGTATTAAAATAATGAAAAATGCTAAATCCACATTTACAGAGCTACGTTCTGCTAAAGGTATATTTATGTACATTTATAAAGCTACGTTCTTCACAAACCTCGCATAGATCGAGAAGTGTCGATATGTTGTAGTTTTTTTGTAAAGTGACAAAGGTTCATGTATAATAGCGAAATTTGTTTGATGAACATTTGCGACCATTTATCTCGCTTCATAGTAGCAAAATCGCATATATCGACAAGTTCTTATATTTATAAACAATCTTGAAAATGTTGATTTTTTTTTATGTTGATTATTGTAAAATACGAATAATTGATTAATTTTCGGATTTTTTATTGATTGACAAATAATAACGTAGTAAAAAATGTTGATGTAATCATTCGTCAGTTTCCTAGTTTCATGACTTTCGGTAGATTAAAAAACAAACAAAATTCAAACACTTTCACTTTCTTGTCACATGAATCAGATGGTACTTTAAAAAAAAACGGATTAACGTTTAAATTTAACAAATTTATAAATCGATAAATTCAAGTTTCCTTAATTTTGGTATATAACATATGAGCATTTAATTCTTGTTTCTCGCATTGAACTAAATTCAAAATGTTTCTGTGTCGCGCGATTTTTGGAGAAATCCTGTTCTTTTATCTTTTCCATTCCTTTCGCCATTTCTTCGTGATTTTTCGGCGTAAAATCGGGAAACGGGGGAAAGGCAGATTGCAAAATAATTAAATCTTTCTTTGATGAAAGTAATTGAAAAAGCGAAGGCGGTCTCTGCTCAGTGGAGCGCATGCGCTGTTCGAGACAGACGAGAAGTCCCACTGCACGCGACTCTTTTCAATTAAACACACGCTCAACTTTGGGCTCGTTTGCCAATCGAAAGGTTATTTTCAAGAAACGACTACATTTTCTATTACTACTATTCCTATTACTGTATCCTTTTTTTTTTGTATTTTTTATATCCATTAATTTATATCAATAATTCATTTCCATACATGTTTACCGTCTCCATCACATTTTCAAACTAGACATTCTATTTTTCCATTTCGATTTTTTTTTTATGTCTAGTATTTTTTTCTGAGATTTAATATGCGTAGCGATATTGAAATTGGTTTGCAAGAAAATTGAAATTTGCGGTTCTTTTCATATTAAGGTTGTGTGTAATTCTTCTTTTAAAAAAAAATATTTTTTAGTAAATCTTTTTCTTATTTTGATTAAAGAGAGAGAGAAAAGTGTCTTTTCTTGTAACGCAAGTAAAATGAGATTTTCGTTATAAAATATTTTAAATAACAATTTGTCATACTGTAAATGTTGTTATATAAAAAGCTGTTTTTTTTGTAAACAGTTTTTAAATGTATGTGATGTTGAAACTATTAGGATAACAGTCATGTTAGAGTAATACAATGCAAGCATTATTAATTTTTTTTGACTGCTTTTCCATCTGAAATTGTGTAAAATAGGGCCACAAATTGAAGAGCCTAGTGTAAAAAAGCGTTAATAACATTTTTGTCAAAAATGACTTACTAGAAGCACTTTTGAAATGTGTTAGGTTCAAGTCTAACTTTCTAACGCATAATTTTGAGCAAAACAACAATATGTGCCAACATATTAGTGCAAGAAGCGCCCATAGACAGCAAGGCGAGTTCAGATCGTTAAACGCGTTTTTCTTGAAAGTGTAAAAACTATTACTTAAACACCCTTTTACACCAGGTCCTTCAATTACCACAAGGTGATTTTACCAAACAATTACCCCCTCCCCCTCCTTAAAAACATACTATACTATTATTACTATACATACACTTCCGATTAGGAATCATAGAATATTTTCATGTAATTCTTGTAAATCTTGAAGAGAGAAATCGAATGGTGTATATCTTATTTAGCGCACACAGATCGATAGTTTTTAAATCAACTAATTTAAAAATAAATTGCAAAACTTATTGAACGTAATGCTAAAGAGAAGTAGGATTCAATGAAGCACAGCGGAGCACTATCAGGTAAGAAAGGTTAAGTTAGTTGATTGAAAATAAATAGTAATTATAATATTTCGAGAAGATTGTCTGGTCTTGGACCGGATCAACTAACCTAACCTTCTCTACCCAAGAAGGTGTGTGAGTTTGAGCAGGATAGAGACAGGCAACATTGTAGCACCAGCAACATTTTGTAGTGCGTGTCAAAGCCACAGTGGCGCTGCAGTTAGTCATTTTCCACAATGGCGACTCCGAGCGACCGAGCAGAGGTTGTGTGGTGGAATGCGGAGGAGGGCGTAATGACACGATGGACTTTGCTACGATTTTTCTGCGATTTTCATCTCCAACCCACCAATGGTGACGTTTGTCTTAGCTGCAACCGACAAAAAGCCTGGTTGGGCTGAGTTGCATCAAAATCGCAGTAAAAGTCGATCGTGTCAATTGGCCTTTAAAGTGCTGCTTCGTTGCACTGCCTAATTCTGTTTAATAGCAGTCTGTTTTAAAGTCAACGAAGTAAACACGGTGCTGAATAGGATTTTCACATTTTTAAACTGGATTAATTTAAAAACTAAAACTTTGCGCCAAATAAGATGTACTGTACACCATTTGATTTCTCTCATAAAGATCTACAAGAATATACTGTATGTATTATACAGTACAGTATAATATACGGAATATTATACAGGAACCGAGAAAAATCCTGAGATCTCTGATCGGAAGTATAGCCGAAAACCAAACAGTAATTTAGTATTATTTTCAAAATTATTGTTAACTGTGATAATTAATAATTATGATTTATGATTGAACTAGTTGCTTTGAAGCGAACATTTAATTGTTTGAAACTAAAGGTGGGTAGCAAACTTACAAAACCAGTCACTAGGGTGGTTAGTAAAGTACATCCACTGATAATTAATAATTTATTTCACTCATGAGCACCATCCAAAGCACCATAATAATATCTGAAAAATGATTTTTTTTAAAATTGAAATCTCACATTTATTAGTTTCTATTGAATTTACTAGTCTTTTCATCTGAAATTGTGTAAAATAGTTACAAAAAAAATTTCACTAGGGGACTTTGAAAATGGTTCGTCTACTAATTTTTCAAGATATATTTTATCAATAGAGTAATATATTTTAACCTTATTTCAAGATAATCGTTACCACATTAGGAACTACCAGTGAACTGATAACTATTGTCTTTAGTGGCAAGTTTTTCATCTCAAATTGTGTAAAACAGTTACAAAAATTGACACTAGGTGGTCAATAAGTTTTTTGTTATTTTTTTGGACCAATGTTTGATTTGCGCATCAGAAATTTTAACTTAAATTAATAATTGAATGAGGGATTAAAGTTGTGATGGATATAGAAATTACCAGTGAACTACTACTATTTTCAAGAAAAATGTTGAATTTATTTTTAAAAAACAGTAAAATGACATTTTGTTGTTCTAATATTTAAGCTTTTTTGTAAGCATCTACACGTCTTCTATATACTAAGCCGTTCGATAATTTACAAGATAAAGTTAAATTTTGTGATTTTTGTTTTTTAAATACAATTTTTTTATAGAAAAAACCAACTCAAAATCTCCTCATTATAGACAATACCATAGTTTTTAAATTGTACATGATGGTCTTTTTTTTTTAAATTATTTTTTTTCTCACGTAATTTTATACAAATAATATAACGTATTTTGTTTTACGTTTATTTTAGACAAAAAAATACGTCGTTAAAAACAACGTTAAAACAATGGTACGAATAAAGTGGGTTGTTTGATGGCTTGGATCATGGCAGTTATCGACAAATGGAAAATAGATTATCATAATATATTTATATATATATTTATAAAGAACATTCAACAGAAAAAAAAAATGTACACTTATTTACTCTTGTCTTTATCTTTCTCTGTCCATTTATTGTCTCCAGCATCCGAGTCTTTTGGTAATAACGACGAACGTTGTTGCTGTTGTGTAGTTGTAATTGCATTGAATGAAGCAATATGACTTGTCAGATCAACATGCCTCGTTACATGGTCCCGTCCATCACATTGTGTCCTTTCTTGAAGCACACACTCGTTGGAATGTTCATCACCACAAATACTACTACTGCTACTACTACTACTACTGCTATTACTATGATTACTACCACCATTGGTTAAAACGACAAACCCGACGGGTTGTGTCACCCCACTCGTGGGACTGTCAGTGTTGGAGGAAGATGAAGATGGTGGCGAAGACGACGAGTTCGTTCTGTTCACAGTGCTCGGTTTCATGGGACCTCGCTGCGACAGAATGTTGTCAATGCTGAATGGGTTGGCACGTCGAGCTAATAACATGGCGCTCGGGTCGGGTCGGGAAGCTGTGTCACTGCTCGAGTCGGATAACGACCCATCGGACCCGTCGCCCACGACGTCGATGATGATCTCGACATCACTTTTTGAGTCTCCACTTCGGGACCCACACGAACTAAGGGGTCCGTGGGTCGCCTCCCATTCGCTACGAAGAGTGTCCATGTCCACTTTGATGCCCTTGGCCGACAGCTTCTTTTGCTGCCTTTCCAACTGCTTGCGCAGTTTCTTCTCCTTGCGGTCTTTTTCCTTGCGTTCCAGTTCTTCCGGTGGGATGGGTTCGCCGGAACAGGTTTGAGGGTGCGCGTTGTGAGCCGGTCGGCCAGGTCCCTTTTTGGTGTTTTCCTTCTTGCGCCATTTGGCTCGACGATTCTGGAACCACACCTGTAAAGACAGAAACGAAGATTTATTTGTAAAATATTGAATGTGAGAAAAGGTGAATAATAAAATGGATATTTAGACTGTGTTCCAAAAAAAATAAGTATGATATAAAAATCTCTCTGATATAAAAATCTCTCTGATATAAAAATCTCTCTGATATAAAAATCATAATTTCCTACCCCGATAAGCATAATTTATTAAGCCTACCAGTAAAAAATTGAAGGGCTTGGTGTAAAAAGGTGTTAAGTTACATCATTTTTTGACGAAATCGCGTTTAAAGATCTTAACTTTCATTCCTGTCTGTGGGCTACTTCACACTTCTTGCACTAATATTTTTACACATATTGTCGTTGCTCAAAATTATGCGTAGGTGAAATTGCACCTAAAACATTCGAAAAACGCGTTTAAGTCATTTTTCACAAAAAGTTTAACACAAAAATGTTAAACTTCACTAATGTTGGGATTAATTTCTTAGGTATTCAAAGTCCCTATAATGTTTAACTTTTAAGGCGATTTTATAATAAACAGCATTACATTACAGCATAGAATTCAATCGTCAGATGATGTACCATATGTAGGCCTACTGCATTAAGCACTTTTTAGTACTTCCGATTTTTTGCTCTTATTTTTTTTTGTAATACCCACTTCCTCTTCATTAACCCGAAATAGAAATCAAAATCTAACTACACATAGGGGGAGGATAAAAAGGGGAGTTGAATCCCAGTCACGTGGCCTTCAATTCGACGTCGGCTGTTAATTTCTCTGCTGTTCAACGCGGCTTGAAAGCAAAAGAAACCGTTTTTAGCCTCTTCCTGTGCACGTGCCCTTAAAGACCAGAGAAGGGCTCTCTTCTTGGACCCTGGTGTCGGGTATAGCGGTTAACTGTCGACAGATAATCCCGAGGCCCCCGAAACGACACGAACCCAATACTATCACTCAAACGATCAGTACGACGTCACCAGTCAAAGGTTACGCCACATTTGCATTTAGATGAAGGCAACAGATGGAGCTGCTTGCCACGCATGCGCAGTGATTCTTCTTCCCCCCCCCCTATTTTTTCCTTGATTTTTCAACCCCCTTCAATTCTCCACGGTTTATGAGCGTAAAATAATATACAGTATGGGCAGAATGGAAATTGGTAAAACTATAGACGGTGACTTGTTTTTGCAGAAATATGTACGGGGTTGTTGTTGAAGTTTCATAGTTGTACAGGGTGATTCATAAGGTGAACCACGATATAAATATTAGGAAATTATGGTGGAAGTTATATTTCCATAAGATGTCACACAGAAATTGATATTTATTGAAAATGATGAATTTAGCGTACTTGCTGTTTAAGGCAAACCTTATAACGTATAGAGTTCAGCTATAGTGTGATATAAAATTGTGAAACTGTAAACAAGTGAAATTTGTAGAAAAAATCTCAAAGGTTTTTATGTACATTTTCATATACATAGCCAAAATTTGACAAAGGAGCCAATTTGCCAAAGGCCCATAAAAATATAGGGTGTGTCAAAAATCACTTTCGTAATATAGCATCTTATTAACACAATATAGTATAATATAAAATAAAATAACTTTTAGCCCACCCTATATAATACTTTCTACGCCCAAATCTTTTTAATGAAATATCTCTAGTGTCCAATATACATAGTAAATTAAACGAAATGTTTTGGCTCAAAGAAATTTGACCTTTAGGGGAAAAATGTGTTATGCAGACTCCGTTGGATTTAGTTAACTACTGTATTTAGATTTCATTAATTATACAGGATGATTCGCAAAACAGAACTTACTGCCAATTAGAAATAAACAACGATTGTGTTTTTGTTTTTTTTTCATATAGAATATAACAAATAACAAATAGTGGGTGGTAGCATTTAAAGTGATGATACGGTCAAAAGTGGGGGTTAAACAGATAACTTTAGACCTATTTTTTGTGTTGTTAACACAATCGGGCAAGTGTATCTGAAAGTAAATTGATGAAGTCTAAGATTCCAGACAAGTTTTTGAGGGGCTTTTTTTTTCAGGCCCCGCGGAGATCTTCACAGGGGTTTGCATTACTAGCTTCAGCGTTGTTGTGTTGTTGATGATGATAAAGATGATGCGATATTTATCCAGCATTTTTTGGGGGCGCGAAAAACGCCATTATCTGCGACACCATCTTTGCTTGCGATCGCTACAAGGGGGCGTAATGGCCCGCCATGGCGCCAAAATAAATTCAACCTTCTAGATATTTCTTTTTTGTTTTACGTACAACACTGTATATAGTATTTTTATTTTCCTTCTGACAAGATATTCGAAAACAAAAAAAAAATATCGAACATCAAAGAAAAGGGGTGGAGAATGTCCAAAAAAAAAAAAGACATAACTAATAAATTAACCGTCTAGTTTTCTTTCGTGAAAATTGATTGGTTAAAGCTTCCATTTTGCTGTGATTTTTTTCTTCTTGTTTTCTGATGGTTGATTGTTTTTCAGTTTTTCGAAGCTGTTTATTTATTCGGTTTTTTTGTCTGGTATGAAATGTTTGTCTTTTTTTTTGCTCTTATGCTTCTTAATTCATTGTTTTTTTAATCTTTAGTGAAAGCGAGTTTTACGGGCTTTCAAACGTTCACACGTTATACATCATATTTTTGACGTCTTTTGCATTCCATTCTTTTTTCTTTTTCGTTAGGGAAGTTACTATCCGAATTAAACGTGACTAAACTCCTCCCTTGTACAGCTTTAAAGCATAGGTACAGTTATTATAATGTCCAATAATGATCACAAGATGTTTTAATGACCTTAAACATTTTAATATAATAAAGTTAAATGCAAAATTTTGCGTGAAGCAAAGAAAGAATCAAAAAATTTATTTTATCACACGCGTGATTTTGTATTATATTTTTCACACACTGTATAAAAATTCTAAATTTTTGTCTCATATTTGTAAAAAATTGTATTAGCAATTATTGTCATGTATGCTCGTCAACAATGACGGGATTATTTTTTTTTTGGTACTTTTCAGTTATTCGGCCAAAAGCCACCGATGGCGGCGCTGTACCTCGAAGGTGAAGTGTTTTATTGATAATTTTTTGGTATACTTTGATTATTGCAGTAAACATGCACTTTGGGTTATGATAACGGATCGCTGGTTAGGTTAGGCCCGGGACAAACGCTCAAGTCGACAAAGACTAACCTAACTCAGTGGCCCGTCATCAAAAACACAAAGTTCATTCATACCACAGTGATCAACGAGTGCCAAACAGTGATCGGTCAAACACTCCACCTTCGAGCTGCAGCGCCATCGGTGGCTCGTGGCAGGATAACCGAAAAGTACAAGCATTTTTTCTTCAGTTGATTGTTTTAACTCATGTTGCTTGACAACGTTCAACTGCTTTCCCCGTGGATGTTATTGTATGATAAACCACGTGTATTTATAGCATTTCATTCACACATATACACAAACTCACATAAAAAGAAAATTATATAATAGTAGACTAAGTTCACTACTTGTCTACTCTGGAATTTGTTTTAAAAATCATAAAAACGTGCTTTTTTAAAACAATAGCACGAGTGTTCATAACGATAGATTCAAAACATCGTGACATAACGCTATTTGTTACTAATCATTGGTTCGTATGATACCTTCATGTATAGTAACCATCTACATGAACACTCAATGAAAACATGTCAAAGTTTAAGTGTCATTATCTCGGGTTTGACACAACATTGAGGACCTTCTGTATAATGTAAATCATCGTTTGGTGTAAACAACCTCTTATTACGATGTTACATAATCACATAACCGAAAATTAATAATCATTCATTTTTGTTTTGGGGGGAGGGGGGAGTGAAGAAATCAATTGGTTCTAAATCGAGTCGAAAATTGGATTTAGTTTAATGATGTTTCACAGGAAGTGATTTCTGTTTAATCTATATAAAAATAGAAATGGATTTTGCGCGTATACATTAGTTAAAACGCGGGTCAAAAAAAAAAAAGTAGTAATACTTTTTTTTTCCATTATGGTTATTATTATTTTTCGTTATTTTCTTTTTTTTCGGAAAGGGGGCCAATCGGAAAGACGACGTTTCGATTAAATTAAGTTGCTAATTTGCTCTTCGCGGCGAAAATGGCAAGGCAAGAAAATAATTGGAGCTCGCGCGGCCAAGTCGCCAGGGAAATTGGCTATTTGCCGCCTGGAATTGTGGGACGAGGTGTGTGTGAAAGAGTAGAAGAGAAAGAGTGTGTGTGTGTGCTGCTAGCCGATTTAATTAAAATGTTTACAGTCCGACCAAAGAGATTTTGTGATTAATCACTCGCGACCGAGAAGAAGAAGAAGAAGAAGAAGAAACAAATGCGTAAACGTAACTGAAAGACATAAATATTGCCGGCTGAGTTGAGACTTTCGGACTGTTTTATCGGGCTCGTAATTCTATCAAAACCACTAACAAAAGATGGGATTCTTTTTTTTTTATGATCTTAATTTATCTTTTTCAATAAATTTATTTTGTTTTTGTTTTTTATTGTTAAGAAAGAATAAACAAAACTGCGTAGAAACAAAGCTAATAGAATAATGTCAGATACGATATTCTAAAGATGAAGAAAAATTTTTAATAATAAGTGTTTTGATATCATAAATTTGCCAAAATTGTCCGAAGCTCTTAAAAGCGTTCATAATTATTTGTTTGAAATGAATTTTTCAAAATCCGATTTAAACTTTAACACCCATCTTATTACCGCTTTTAAACTTAGATTTTTTGTACGTTTTAACCTTTTTCGAAAAATAATTATTAATCAACAGCAGAGCGTCAAGGCTCAGCTGGTTTAATATTAATTTAAATGTTTAAAATTTTCATCGAAAACCTCAAGTTTTTTGCCCGATTACAGAACATGAATTGCCATGAAACAACTAATATGGGACATCAAATTGTAATAAATAAAAGAAAGTGCCGGTACTTGATTAAAAAATAAGGAAAGTTTTTGGGATATTTTCACTGGTTAGTTTTATTTTTGAATTGGTATTGATGTCATGTCGCGGTTGCTTTCGCTTATTTTCATTAATTAATTTTTATATATCAATTACAGCCGGTTGTTGTGAGGTTTTCATTACGTTGTTGATCAGTTTATTTTCTGGTAATTTTTTTTTATAAACCTATAAAAGGAAAAATTGTACTGAAAAAATTTAAGAGAAAAATATCTCAACGACTTGGTAACGAGTTGAATTTTGAGGAAAGTGCTAATTATGTACTTGGACGAATGATGAATGGAGGTGATCATGGAGTGTTAATAGAGTAGGCTAGCCATAGGGCTAATCGCACACACTCACATAACATGTTCTTTTTTTTTATTATTAGTATTTCAACGTATTCTGGGGAAGAACTTTTAAATTGGTCCAAAATTTGGCCGAATATAAAGTCATTTGGCACGATTTCTAGAATGGTCGAAAATGATAGGTTTGGTGAAATCGCCAAGTTAAATCTGGTGTGGAAAAACCTATAGAGAAATTGGTGTTGCGAAGAGGCGGTCGAGAAAGGAATTTGGGTGAAAAGAGGTGGGCGCCAAATCAAATTGAAGGATAAAATAAAAACAACACAAACGGAAATAAGAAGAAAATATATATTTTTTAAAAAAGGAAGTAAATACATTTATCTTCGGTTTCATCCACTATTTATTTTTGTTGATCACGATTAACTAAATTACTTACTACAACACTATTTGGAGATTTCAGCGACCAAACAAAAGGTTAAAGCTGACACATGTTTATTTTATACTTAGCTCCCTATATATTAGCTTCACTTGAGTGACTGAGTTTGTGAGTGAGCGAACTGGGAATTTATTTATTTTATTTTTATTTATATTAATTGAACGTATACTACCATTTACAGTCGTTTATGAGAATATACCCGTACTGTATAGGCCAATATGCCAAAAAAGTATAAAACAAGAACCGCATAAGTTTTTCGCATAAAAAAAAACCGCATTAGTCCAATGTAAAAAACAAACAAACAACGCACACATAAATAGATAAATCGAAAATTGCAAAAATCAAAAATGAAATTACTCAAAACTTGCATAAATGAAATATCGAATTTCTCAAAGATCGCATAAAAATTTAAATTAGCATAAATCAAAATTCTCATTAATAAAAATTTGCATAAATCGAAACGTTAAAAAAATACTGTATATAAAAGATGGTGCTCAATTTAAGTGGAGATGCGAAAATTGCGCGAAAATTATGCGTAAATTATGCGAAAAATTTGCGGATATTGTACGGAAAAAGGTAAATTTCACATAACTTTAAAATTGCATATAATATTAAAATTGCACATAGGATTAAAATTACTTATAAAATTCTATAGATATTTTTTATATACAAAAATTCTTTGATTTGTGCGAGTTCTTTAAATGCAATTTCGTTCAATATGCGAAAAGAACATTTCTCTAAATAATGACAATTTAGAGAAATTTTTTCTTCGCATATTGAACGAAATTGCATATAAAGAACTCGCATAAATCAAATAATTTTTGTATTATACGTATTTGTGATAAATTTTATACTCACATGTTATAATAATTCTTGTATTATACACATTCTTAACTTTTATTAAACATAATTAGGATGTTTTTATTGTAAATTGCTGAAACATTCGCTTTTTTTCTTTTGTCACCAGAATGAATTTGTTAGAGAAAAATTGTTTTACATTTTCGCAACATACGTCGCACACAAAAATTCTCGTTCTCAGTTTCCCCGAGACATAGTCTCCAGTTTTTTCTTTCAATTTTGCTGTACAAAACTCTGAGCAAACACCAGTGCACTAATTAGTGGGCATAATTGGATTAACAGTTACATTACTTTTGGCAATTCACGGTGAAAACTATGAATAATTGAGCGTCTCTAATTTCATTAAGTTGTATTATCGTCGTCGTAGCAAAACGATTGTAAACAATAACGTTAATGACTTCTCATTATTCTTCTTTTCTTTTCAACCCAAAAAAAATTCATGTCTATGGAGGACAAAATAAAAAAAAAGCAAATTTAGTAGCCTACAACTTGTAGAGCTATAATATTTCTGTTAGTTTTTGCGCTTGAGAAAAGTCATCATCACGACGAACGACAAAAATTTTTAATTGGCCAGAAAATAATGATTGGACGTGACACGTGTTGTTGCATTTGCGAAACAAGCTCGCAACCAAAGGCGATGAAGTCATTCTTCTCAATTAGCGTTTGCTGATGAAAATCTTAACGACTGATGTCTTGCGGTTCTCTAGACAAACGGTACTATTTCTTTTTTTGTACTTGTAATTTTTTGTCTCTTAAATTCATGTCGAGAGCAGGAGACACCCGACTATTTTTTGATTTACCAATCGTAAGCTCTCCGATATCACATCGGTAGTTAATTCTCGCAATAATTGATAGATAATTTTATATTTTTTCTTCGGGGCAGGGCTTGTCGAATGTGTTTGGGGGAAATGAACTTTAAACGCCTGTCGTAAAGTTAATAACGCGACGTAATGAAGCGTGGCAGTTTTGTCATTACGTTTTTTTTTTCATATATATATATATTTTGGTGTAAGAGTCGTGGTAACTCAAGTACAAGAAAGAGTAATGTGGCGTCGATGACCCAATCTGATATGTTGCTGTTGTTATTATTATGGTTTGTACGTTTCTGTACTTGGTGCACGATTTTGCCTTTAGGAACAACGTAGAAAAAAAATAAAGCTGATGAAATGTTTCAACTAAAATGGAATTCTCGATAATTTTCAAACTATAAAACATCAAATATACCATACGGTATTTTCATTTATAAGGACCTATAAAATTTCTGTATATCTGATTTGTGATTTGCTTCATACGGTAGACTTTTAAGGCCCATCAAACATTTTTAATCAAATTCCATCGACTCAAACTGTTTTTCTGACGTCATACA
>JAQIWH010002821.1:0-22591 GCA_034695005.1 Cryptops parisi | reverse complement strand
CATCAACCAGAAAAGAAGCTGCATCAATTGGATTGAAAAACACTGGTTTGTTTTGAAACATTAATTTCAAAACAACCAACAATTTTGTTCATGTATTTCAATCTTTGATATTATGATATATTAATCATAATAAAGAAAAAATCATTGTAACTAGATGCAAAATGGATTTACCTTCTATCACAGTAATCCGGACTTCACACAGCTGAAGTTTTCCAATAGCTCGTTCATCAGTGATTCGAACTATCGATCCAGTTCTGTTTTTTTGATTATATTTCTCACAATTCACAGTGTCTTGAATATCTTGTTTGCCTACAAAATGAATGAGACCAAAATACGTTATAGGCCACCCATCTACAGCAGTTACCAAACAAGCACATACTGTACTGTACAAAATAATCATGAAAAAATGGTTAGTATGGCATACGTGAATGACACTTACGAAGAGATGTAAATTCGCCACACTCATAAAGAATATCATTTTGAAGACTCAATATACTGATGGTCAAATGAAATAGAAGGTCAGATCTAGCTGTAAATTAAAGTACACACATTGTTTTTAAGCATAAAAAAAGTAATCATATAAAAATGATGTATACAACAATGCAGTAAACATCATACCTGAAGCTGCAACAAAAACTTCTTTTATTAGATATGGCTTAGATAATTGAATTTGCCAATAATTTTTGCTCTTAGCATTATTACTTAGAAGTTGAGTTTGAGCACAGGTTTTAAAATTTCCATCGATAGCAAGGCGGGGACCGAAACTAGCATGCGTTGATGACTGACTGACACTACTGTTGAAAGTAAAGTTTGTTTCTAGAAATAAAATAAAAGAATAGTTACTCATAAATATAAACCTTTACGTAAGTCGTAAATGATTAATTTCACAACAAAAAATAAGTTTGCTCACTGCATAATGGTGGAAACCTTTTCTCCCAATCGCCATTATCTTTACATGTGTTATCTTGTGGTCCTTCCAAAATAAAGGATTGGTTACAGAAATAACTAATACTTTCATTAACTCTGTACACGTCTTTGTCCACGTTTATTAGACCATTAGCAGGTACTCCAGGGAAACCACAAAAAAATCCTGCAAATATAAAAATGAATGTTTGACATTTTCATCTAAAATTGACATGAATAAATTGAAGTTCCATCTACATGAAGTGCATAAATCAAATGTTGTGCTAACCATTTCTACTTAATAACATGAGAATAAATATACATATATTGACATAATTAAAAAATGTGTATAAACATATTTATAGTGTACATCTACCGTATATCATTTCATATGATAGTTTTGTTCATTTTGCTTGTTACATGACATGTGATGTGTACATTCATGAAGGTCTTCATCATCAAAAACGATGATCATCTTTTATGTCTTCAAAATACTCATACTAGCCTACTTTCTCAGAAGCTGTTTTATAATTAAATAAAAACAAGCAATTTTTTTTGTTCTTATTTATACAACAATATACAGTGTTGAAATTGATAAGTAACATATAAAAATGAAAAAAATATGAGTTCTATGCAATTGATTAATTTTTGGAAAAAAAGTGAAAGTTTGTACATAAAACGGATGAGGATATAACTGTTGCAATGTATGTAAGCTAAAACGCAATAAATGTTGGTTGAATTCACGTGACACATAGTCTACTCGCAACAGGAACTAGCCTACTGTACTTAAAATCACTGCATATGTATTTGAAAACACACAGGAGAAAGTGTATTAAAATAACAGTTTATGTAGTAAGCACGAAAAATGCAGCACCAAAAATGTACACTAATGAAAATTTTATGAAATTCGTAGTACAGTACATTTTTTTAATATTATTTAATTACGTTCAAATTAATGAGTACCAAATTAATCAATAAGTTTGATTTAGTTAAACAGAGTTCACATTTGATAATAATGCTTCACTGAATTAACCACATGATCATTCCGATGATCAATCGCCTGCTAATTATAATCGCAAATCATTGATTTTTAAAAGCAAATCAAATTAAAAAAAAACAACGAAACCACTTGCACTTAAAAAAATAAAGGCAGTGGGAAAGTTAGTGGGAGTTAACATCCTCTTAATAAATTGAAAGAAAATGATGAAATTGTGTACCTGAATCATGATGAGCCAAGACACTGGTAACCCAAGTCCAAACAACAAACTTCACTAATAATGTCCACAAATTTATTGCCCACATTCTTGTTGTACTTTCATCAAAGCTGATTTACAATATCCAATAACTCTATCAGCGAAAGAATGAAACATCACTTGATAAAACCACCATTGGCAGATTCTACAACAGTAAATTAGACAAACATATTATAAGAACAGAAACTACAAACAAACTCCTTCTTGTAAAAACGGAATGCCCATGCATTTAGGGAAAACCAAAGAAAGAGGTTCCACTCACATCCTCATTTTTTCCAACAACTCTGACCTTTGGCGTGGTTTGTCACTATCATTGTCACCATGAGCAGCGAGATAAGTTGGTTTGTCAATGTCAGAAGAAAGTTGGCGTAATGGAGGGAGGCTAGCACACCGGTAGTTGGCACTCCCTTCATGCTAAAACCTCTACAGGGTTGGGCCACATTGGACTGGTTGGGCTTCACAGGCAACAAGCACCTTTTCTTGGAATAGAGGAAGTTGGTTGTACCTAAGCATGCAATAAGAAAGCGACTTCTTTTTTCAAACACTTTTCAGCTACTTAATTAGTTACGCTACTCCTGGGCTGCAATTAAATTACTAAACTATAGTCCAGTTAAGAAAGGCATAAAAGGCCTAATTTTAATTTCATCGTGAAATAGCTGCTGAAAGTTGGTTCTTAATATAAATTTTCCTTCTAATCACAAATATCTTATCTCACGAACTTGAAATAATTGTGGGACTATCAACAGGAAACATGTAATTATCACCAGATGTAAACAAAACAAACAAATTGGTCGATTGGTATATTGGGATTTCATTTTTTTCTCTCTTGAATTACATACAATACAACATTCTGGATACATATAATTGTAGATTCATTACAAATTTATTTACATGCAAGTCAAAAAACATAGAATGTTAAGTCAAGATTTAAATGATGCATAAACAACATCTCCAACAGAGATGACACTAGTGTAGTCAATTCCCAAGTTGATACCCAATAATGGAGATTCGCCTGTGAATTTTTTCATTTCAGGATCAGTTGTCTTTCTGTAACTGTAAAAACAATACAATGTTGACTCATTTCCTGATGACATAAATAAAACAGTAAACACACGTGTAAAATAAATTTAAAATATATTAAAAAAAATAATAAATGTAACAACCAAAAAATTGTTTATGCACACTGTTTGAATTGTCTATGCATGGTAAACATGAACAACAAAACTGGGTGATATAACATCAAAAGCTAAAAAAACTTTTTTTTTGTTCATAAAATAAGCAAAAGTAATAAAGATTAATAAATAATAAAAACAACAATCGATTAACTCACGTTCTCAAGACATTTAACGCTTCACTATCTTCATCTCTGATTCCTGTTTCAGGATCTGTGACAATCATCACACACCTGTATGAAGAAAATAGATTTGCTTTGAACTAATTCGTGTAACAGCATAATGTTTAAAAAAATAAAAACAAGTTCTAAACTAAATTCAACATTTACAATGAATTACACGATGTTTATTATTTTGTTATGAACAAATACAATACCTTTGGCATGGTTTAACACTTCGGAAACAAGCTTCATTTATTTTTATGTTGTCCCAAGAATCCTGCCAAATTAAACAAGTATATTTAATTGAAAAATATAAATACTGCAACAACAAAACGATAATTACGTTAATATCGCATGTTACAAGGCTATGGTACAGTAAACAAAACAAATGTTTACCTCTGAATAACAAGGGTTACCATCAACAACAATATTAGGCCGGAAGCGATACATGACAACTGGCTTTTTCAGTTTCGTGTTAAGATCATTAACAGATGCTTGAGACATTAGCATATAACCAGAAAAATCAGCAAACGCAGTCTAATTTGCAACAAGTAAAACAAATCAATAAAATTTAATTCTAAAAAGATAAAACAATATTCTAAAATAAATATACTCACAGCATCAGTTTTCTTAACGAGTGGTCGGAGTTTTTCTCTTTCATGACAATATTTAGGTTTCAAAACATTACTGTAGAAAACTAAGCGAACTTTTCTGTTCAAATGTTTGCTGAACCATTCACTGACCTTATCACCACAATCAACACCCAATGTTTCCTGTCCCCAAACCCTGAAAAATAGGAATGGCTTGGCTTGGTATACAATTGCCAAAGATACGCTAAAAAAAGTAACAGGTTAGAATGTCAATCCTATTCTCACTTGCAAGTTTTAGAATTTTGTTTTGCAGATTGGTTTAATTTTTCGAAATTAAGTTTGAGGGTTTCCAATTCCGGAGCATCCAGCCATAATTCACAATCGTGAACGCTTGGCACCACTTTCAACAGGGAAGGCTCTTGACGAGATGTCAAAAAGTGTCCATTGTCTTCAACAATCATAAATATCCTTAAAGACACAAAATAAAAAATATATAGTTTAACTGAATAAAATTGCTAATCTTCACTTCTTGTAATATTATTTTATAACATTTAGTTGTACATTGCTAAATGACATCTGTTAAGTACCCTGTACTCACGAGTAATATTTCAAAAAGAAGTGAAACATTGTTATTATAAACCTAGACTATTTTAAAATTACAAAAATCAAAATCTTATTATACAATTACAAAAAATTGAAACGTACTACAATATTACATAATTCGTATTGTTCTTTTTTGACACTTTTTCTTAAGTTCATAAGTTGTTGTTTTTTTTCTTAAATAATGAAAAAACAAAACAACTTATTCCACGTTAATACACAATAGAAATAATAACTATTGAAGTGTTTAATGCACACAAAAAAGAGATATAACAAAAATTGAATATTTTTACCTATCTTGGAGAATACCAGATTTCAATCCTAGAGGTGAACATTCGGCAGATTGGACGCTGATTCCTCTACATGACTTGATAGGATGTATGATGAGTTCTTTCACTTTGGCAACTTCAACCAATCCATCAGGTGGATTGTAAGTTAACTGTCTTCCTAAGATCGCTACATGATCAGGACGAGAATACAAATATCTTATGATATAAGATACAGCGGTGGATAAAATTGCTCCCATGTTCTTGACAGTTATTTCTTCACACACGAACAAGGAAATTCGACCTTTTTAAGATAAGTTGTTAAACCGCGTGGAGGCTGCTAAATTACCACAACCGATTCTCAGAAAAACCAGTGTCGCAATGTTAGATAATGCTCAAAGCGCTTCGGCTTTTTATTCGATTATTTGAAGCCCATTTGGTGAATGGGGAATTCCCGAACACATTTGGCATTCAGAAACATTACGATAACGCAATTTTAGATTATTAATGTTTAACACCGAATTGGCGAATTGGCAGACATAAAGTTTAGATGAGAGCAGTTGCATAAGCAGTCAAATGTAACGTTTCCGATGCTGCTACCTTTTGCTGACAAGTCAAACTATACATAAGAGTAATCTAACCGTGCTATATTTGACAGACAGCTCTCCGAGTCTGAACCAAGGAATTTCCAGCAAAATTAGCAGATTTTCCTGCATTTAAATTTAATGTAGGCCTAACTATTTCTTGCATAATTAAGAGTACCGTAGGCCTACAATATAGAAAAAAAAAAACAGATTTAAGGATAAAACATATAAAAATAGGTATAATCAATGTGTGAGTAAAGGTGTGTTTACACGATGATAGTTTTGGTGATAGTTGCTGTGACTATCGCCACAGTTATATTTGTGTAAACGATGTCTAATGTCAAGTTTAATATTTGATTTTGAATATTTTCTACGATTAAAACAGATTCCAAATAATATTTTTGAATATTACTGTATATGAAGCCTCATTTACACAAAGATAATTGTCGCTGTCATGACAGCACTATCGCCAAAACTATCATCGTGTAAACGCGCCTTTGAAATTAAAATTTGGACATAATATGCAAATCCAAGTTTCGGTTGTGTTTTGGAACAATGTCGTCTACCCTTCATTCCCATCAACTTATGGTTGCTGCCGATCAGTCAGTGCTGCTAATGACAAAGCAGCAATTAATGAATCTACTGCACTTATAATCGTTTTTCGCACAAAATAGTTTGTGAAACATATTAACATGATATAACCCACTATATATATAATAAAATACTTCAATAACGCAAATTATATTTATTTTAACGTCTACAAATGTTCACATGAAAACCAATGAGGAGTCTCTAATGTTCATTCTAAGTACTATCTTAGTATTTAGGTGAATTGCATGTTACAGAAAACTTTAACAGTAGGCTACCATAGTCTGATGTAGTATGGTAACACCAAAATATGAATTAGTACAATCATAATTCATAATATACATATGTTAATAAAACATTCTCCAGCCAAAAAAGAGAAAAACAAAAAGTATAAAAATTCTGTTAATAGTAAAGTAAAAGTAAATTAATTCCTGGGAGCAACAGAAATCTTATCCCCCACATGAATGGTGCCTAGTTTATCGATACCAAAATTCACTCCAAAAAGAGGTTGATCTTTGGCATAAACTTTAATCTGTGGATCATTAGCTTTTCTGTATCTATTTAAACAAAAAAACGATATTGAAAACATTTTCACATTAAACCAATGTTACTTTTAATTAAATAAAATGAAATGTCACATACGTCTGAAGAAAGCAATAAGGGTCTTTGGGATCCTTGGCTCCAGTATCGGGATCAACGGTGATCGAATAACAACTGAAACGTATGAAACAAGAGTAAAAATGAAATATAGAAATTCAGTTCATGGGAAAAAAAACATTGTAAAGTTTCAAGAAACTTACCGTTGACAATTTTTTATAAAACGAAGCCAAACATCATTGATGTGGGCATATTGCCATGTATCCTGCAAATGAACCATAAAACTTCTAAAGCTAACATTACAAATATGAAACATCAAACAAAACAAATAACAAATAAAAAATTTTAAAATTCAAAATTATTTTTTTTAATGTTATCAAGTCATATTGCAACAAAAAATTAAATTGACGTATAAAATTTAGTTTTTACCTCAGAATATGCACTAATTCCATCAACAACAATGTTTGGTCTGAAACGCTTGGGAACATAATTTTTTTGGCTTCTGCTGTTTAAATCATCAACAGAAGCCTGAGATAGCAACATGTAGCTAGTAGAGTTCGCAAAGCCTGTCTAAAAATTGAAAACAATCATTAAAAAAAAAGATACTTGAATGTACTATGTACTATATACTATAGTATAACTTATGATATTGAAGCTCAACTGTGTCTTTATCGTGGGCCAGATCCTTGTACTTGTGTTTTTCCAATTGTCTCGTATATCTAGGTTCTATCACATCACTGAGATACAACATACGGGTAGGTTTCTTCAGATAATCGCTGAACCACTTACTCACTTCATCTCCACAGTCTATTCCTAAAGAATCCGTTGAAATAATTCTAAATAAAAGTTTACAAATTCAATTACTCTTAATAAAATTGAACTAAAAATTAATATGTACAAACATATCCTTCACCTGCATGATTTTGGAGGATGTTTATCAATTTCTTTAAGTTCATCAATGTTGATTTTCAATGTTGGTTGTCCAGGTGCATCTATCCACATTTCATTATCGTCATGAACACTTGGAACAACGAACATCAAAGAAGGTTCTTGCTTCGATTCAACAGCACGGCCAGAAGCATTGACAAGAACAAAAATTCTTGATGCATTGAACAAAGACAAGGATACATTGATTTAAAAATTGCATAAATACAATAACTGGTGTTTGACAGAATGTCTTACCTGTCGCGCAAACATCTGTATTTTACACCTAACGTTGTGCATTCTGCAGATGGAATGCTAACACCTTGACAAGACTTAATTGGGTAGATGAAGAGTTCTTTGATTTCAGCTAGCTCCTGGAAATTCTCCATGTTTGGTATTTTTCTGGATGTAACAAATACAACAGAAACTAAAATGAATAATCGCAGCTGTTGTGGTAGCTGATGCAATAACAACTTTAAAAACTTAAGCTGAAAACTGATAAGGTAATTAAAACCACTGGACACGTGTTATATTTTTAATCTAGTTTTTCGAACATGCTCTTTGGAACAAGAGTTAATGCTAAAAAAACAACTAATAAAAGTAAGAAGGTTACATAAACTGAACCTAAACTGAAGCTAACAGTTTTCGATTAGTATTTTAAACTTCAATAATCTTGGATCTTTATATAAATTGGCAAAGCATTAAACTTAAAAAAACAAATCGGGATGAATCCCCAAAAAAATATATGTGTCAATGATGAAACACTAAGACTGAAAAAATATTACTATAGAATCACGAACTACTTATAATTAATCAAATCATTTCATGTACAGATAACTGGAAACAACTGATAACATTCATTAAAAAAATAAAATAACATATATATATATAGACCAAAACACAAAAACATAAACTGGAAAAAAACGTATGGATTTGCGAATAGCGTGACAGTAGGTTGGAGAAAAAAACCATTGAATTTCACAATACATAAATACACCACTGTTCCGAGTCAATACATGGACTCCAATTATGTTTCCAAACATATATTATCACAAACTTTGTACTGCCCTCAGTTGTTTTTTGTACACACACCAATCATCTTGTCACTTAAGATTAATACACTTCTCATGAAAATGCTACCTGATACCGCTACTGTGGTATGTTTTGCGTATTTCTTATGTAAGATTCTTCTTAGATACAATGAGATAAGAGTGATTCGACATTGCAGTTTGTTTTGATTCTGTCTCCACATTTCTATATAATGTTATTTACACGCCTTTTTCTTGTTTCAATATCTTTGTGTACACTTTATGCCATTACCAGTCTTGAATAAGGTTAAGCAAACAAAAAAGGTCCTTTCCCCGGTTATATTATAGCCAGGCCAGTCTGATGTCGCTATTTGCTTGTACTTAAATATGGGTTTATTGTTCAGATTGGTTAGGAAAAACAAAGAAACGTATTAAACGTATGATATTATTTTGATTTCCTAACCTAACCTGCACAATAAACCCATAATTAAGTACAAGCAAATAACAGCATCAGACTGGATCTGGCTATAGCCGGAAACTACCGCAAAAAAAAAACCTAATTGTTTTTTAATGTTTTGACTAAACATAACTTTTCTAACTCCATTCTAGACTAAATTTCAATAATTTAGCATCAAATTAAAAAACAAAAACAAAAGTGCAACTTTTTATAGTAATGATGATGCTGATAGCGTGATGAGCACATTTTTAAAAACGTTGGCTTGCTTTGTTTTGTTGATTTTTTTTTTAAACAGTGGTTTACATATAATTGTGAAGAAGTTGCTATGGTAACTGATTTAAATTGGATTCTCTCCCAGTGAGCACACTTTCAGTCTGTGTGTCAATTCAATTCACGTTATCATGCCTTAGACAGCACACAACAGTAAATAGTTAACGAAAAGTACAAGGGGGCTTATTTGGACTACGCACAAACATAACTACCTAATTAATGATGGCAGGCAAACCAAGGAAACCTAAGTCTCCAAACTTGGTACGTATTATAATGGATTTGGCAGATTATACACTACAAGTAAATGCAGCCAGGTTTGAAATATACGTACATTATATAGAGTAAGATATATAAAATTTTGTACAAAAAAAGGTTATACAACAATGCTATGAAATTCATGTTTAAATAAGTAAATTTAATTTTCAAAATTAATAATATTTAGTATAAGAATTTTAATATGAAACAACCTGTCAAAAAAATATTTCGTCTAATTAAAACAAATTTTTTTAAAAAAAACAAACAAACAAACAAGATTTAATGAATTAATCTTGTTAAATACACTGCATTAGAGCTGTTGTTTACACTGTTCAATAAACAAGTGAAAAGTGTATTTATTCAAGCATAAAAAACTTGCATGTTAAATTCAATAAAGACACTGTCAAATACATCAGCACTACTGTATGTATTTGACAAGTAAAACACTTGATGTGCATGGTTACCAAAGTGTACACAAAATATATCGAACAATAAATAAACCAAAATCTAGCTAAAACATAAAGTTTAAAAAAAAAAACACTTAAGTTTATAAATAAACATTTCTATTTTAAAATTAATTCAAAAACTAGTTTAGATTTAATAACTTATAATGTTTCATTACACTCTAGGAAACTGTGCGTCTGGAATCGATTCAACGCAGTCGCAAAATGATGGTAGAGAACATAAAAAAAAACAAGCTTTTAATATCATTCGAAAGCAAACAGCTGCAGTGAGATTCATCAATTATGAACATAATGTTTTTTTACAACAAAAAATCCATTTGCAGTATGAAGAACCTACTCCAGATGTGTCGGTTGCCATTAACCAAGCTAAAAAGCGAATCAAACACTGGCACCCTAGACTTCCTAAGTACACAACCAAACCAAATGCATGTATTTGTTAATTAATTCAACAATCAAACAAACAAACAAACAAACAAACCTATTTTCCATAGGGTATCATATACAAGAAAAATAACGGCACATATTTCTCCTGTCATCTATGCAGAGTTAATTGGAGAGTTGCGGTATATGCATTTTATCAATTGAAAGTCCTGGTGTACAAGGGTGTCAAGTAACACTTTTATCGATACAATTTCGAGGAAAACGCGTTTAAAAAAGATCTGAACTTGCCTTGCTGTCTATGGCCCACTTCACACTTCTTGCAGTAATATCTTTGCACATATTGTTGTTTTGCTCAAAATTGTGTGCAAGGAAGGTAAAATTGCACCTAGAAGCATTTTAGAGTGTGTTAACACTCTAAAATGCTTCTAGGTCATTTTGACAAAAAATGTTGCTTAACACCCTTTTTACACCAGGCACTTCAATTAATTGTCCAGTTCCACACATTGAAGTAAATTGACACTTTCCAAATTTTGTTTTCCACTTCCTACTATTAGTTCTGCCGAGTCACGTAAGCGCCTGAGTATTTTTCAACATAATATGGAAAAATTGAAAGTAAGTCGAACTGTGCAATTACCAACATTGTATCACACTACTAAACGTTCAACATGAAATTCTTCATGACGTTTCTAACGATGGTAACTATTAACTAAACAAGACAATTCACCACCATAATATTAGTTAACAACAATGCACTTTCTGATGCATTCATACCTTTACACACATCAGCAAATAATAATTCTACACAAACAACGAAAAAGTTTGTGTGAAAATTACAAAACAAAAAATAAAATGTCTGTATATTAAAGTTTGGTATATTAGAGAATAAATCTATCATAAAAATATAATTACTTTGTAACAGCACAATCGATGCCAACACTTGGTGGACACTCAAGTGAATGCAATTGAAGCCATTCGGTTAAAAAATCTGTTCAAAGTGGACGATATTTCCGGACCAATGAGGCTAAAATTCCTTAACGTCATCGAGGTATTGGTTTTCACTATTTATCGCTTTATCATCACAAAATGAACTACAAAACAAGAGAAAATTTAGAAATGTTAAATGGCTAATTTTAAGAACAATTTAAAATACTATAAATATAAAGATAGAAGATCGATATATTCAATAAATATATCGATCTTCTATCTTTATAATTTTTGTTCATATATTTATTGAAACATTAAATACATTTTTTTTAGCATCGCCGAGTTGAACAGTTGGTAAGCACACCTATCGAAGAACTGATTAGTTTCACATGATACTTGAAGCCTGAAATCAAGTCACATTTTACAATTGCTAAATTTTCTATAGACTACATAATTTAATTATGACATGTAATAAAATAAAATAAAAACTGCAAAGCTTTAACGAGCAAAAAATCACTGCCAAATAAAAATAGATATTTTTAGTAAAAGTTTTATTCGTTTTTTCTATATTTAGAAAACACTCTAAACTATAACACAGAAAATTTAAAATATACAATGTGCATTTGTATGAGAGTTAATAAAATTCATTTCAAATTATTTCTTTTTAAATACTACACTTTTGCAATGAAAACTGCAAAAAAACACAAAAAACAAATCCACAAAAAAAAGGTATGATAATCATAATTCGTGACAAACTACAATGTTTAGAATTGTTTTTAATGCTAAATGTTTCTATGGTTGCCAATAATGTAATGTGATGAATCGACACAGTTTGAACTGCAATGGCTGGTATACCAGTAACAAACAAACAAACAAACAAAAACTACTGGATGCTAAACTAACGTTAGTTTCCAAAACCACAATAAAGATGAAATAAAAACAAAACAAAAAACATATGCAATATATTTGTTCGTTTGTTTAGTTTTTTTGAGAACACATATGCCACTAGGTACTTTTTCTACATCATTCAGTTGGCAACTGGCACTGCGAACAGTCTTGCATTTCTTCCATGTAGTCTTCAATCTGCAGCGTCATTTCCATGAAATTATATTTGGAACGAATCAATTGGGATGCCTGTTTCAGTACTTCTTTTGTGTCGCTACCTGGTTCTAATTAGTAAAATAAAGAAAAAGGTTTATTAACTACACTACCAATTTATGTGGTAGGTATTCTTTGGTTTGGCTTGGAATTTTAATTTCTAAGTCTTTGAACTCCTTGTTGAAGACAGTCTCGAAGAGCCTGCAATGACTGCAGAATTTGTTTGCTTCAGTTTCAACGTTAAACAAGTGAAATGGGTTAATATTCTAAAGAAATCCCACACAGTGAACACTATATACAGTAACCATGTTAATATCTTTTGGATATAATTTCAACTATTTCTTATACCATTTGTATGCCTGTTTGTCCCTTTGGGACGGAAAAGATATTAAATAAAAATAAATAAATAAATATACCTGTAGTTATTTCAAATATATACAGTACTGTATATAGTTTTCAATTTTGGTTTTGAAAAATATTTTGGATTTTGTTAGTACAGTATATATACCAAATATAATGGAATAGTTTCAAGTTGTATAGAACAAGCCTTAAGGCTTGTTCGTTTTTGATTTGAAAACTTCATCTGTTGTTGGCAGTTGTTGGTTCTCGCGCAAATTGAAACCTAACTACTTAGTTACAAATAGTATTATGGAGTAGTATTAGAGTAAAATTGCATTTGGAAAGAATGATGGAATTGCCAACAGCGAAAGACAACAAATGTTTGTGACGTATCACTTTTTTTTTATATATACATGACACATGTAAAAAAAAAAAAAAACTTGTCATTTTGAAACTTAGGCTAGAATCACGAACTACAATTCGACAGAAATGTCAAACTCTCGGTTCAATTCATCGAATAATTTTTTCTTTTATCCTGTTCTATTTTTGATACATCACAATCCTCAGTCACTTTCAGAAGCATAACATCGAAAAATGGTGGTAGTCTCTTTTAGTTGAAAAAGGTCATGTCCATGGGTCCCTTTGGGATATAGCGAAGGCACATGTCGAATCGTCAAAAAGAGAGTGTGGGGATGATATGTGGAGAGATGGAGAAAAAAATGGGAGAAATGGGAGGTAGAGGGGGAAGAGCGATGAAGTATGTTGACGATTACATCTGTCATTTCTGTTGGCAAGCCAAGAATTGCCTGTCATAGGCAATCGGTAAGCAGACGTAGCTGCCAAGTGGTGCGTTCATTTGGCCTCAGCAATGCTTATCGATTGGCAAGATTGGAACGAGGAAATGGAGCCTATGCTCTCTCTCTTTGTATACCCGTTTTATTTACATCGCCATTTTGATTCGTATGGCTGGTCGGCTGTCTGTCATCCAAACACAGAGGTGGTGGAAGAGCCGTTTGATGGACAGCTTTGGCTTTCAATGGTGGCTTTTGTGGCCATAGCAGCTGACTCTTGAGGGGGTGTGCTGAAGACGAACCAATTTACTGCATTCGCTCTTTTAAGATTTCTTGAAAGATTTTTTTTTTAATAAGAAGGGATTAGAAATTAAAACACTTTAAGCCCCTTTTGTTTTCAAGTAGATTTTCACATTTTGTTTGGTAAATACACTTTTGATAGACCTTGTCGCGTGTATATTTCAACCTGGGAGGTTTTTCCAAGTGGAAAATGAGATTACAAAGTTTGGAAAATCGACATTTTTTCTTTCGTGAAAGGGGAAAGTATTACAAACCTTTCTTTTGATCTTTTAAGTTTTGAATAGTCGAAATGACAAAGGGAGTTAGTGGTGGTGAAACACGGTTGGAAAAGATCTTTGGTATAGCACCTCTTGGAAATGCTGATTTGGCAAACAAATCTGATTAAGTTGGTGTTGGTGAAAAGCTTGGTGTGATTACATTGAGAATGCTTGAAATGGAACTTTTTAATAGGCTTAAGATAAGTTGTGATGTAATCTTTTTTTTGCTTTTCCCCAATGAACACTCGCTACAAGAAACGTGAAAGCTATCTGTGACAAAATAAAAATTTTATAAATGTAGTCTATACTTTTATAATTCCTTTTTTTTAATAAAAATAAAATAAATTTAGAAAATGAAAGTTTGAAATCATGTGCACGCAGTTTGTTGAAGTCACTTAGTTGTATAAAATATTGTGTGTGTGTGTGTGTTTTTTTAAACAAATGCAGCAATTGGTTAATACGATTATAAACCGAATAGAATAGAGAAAAAAATAAAAGAGAAAAATATATAAGAGGGTTGTAATTACATTAATTTTAAAATTGAATGTTTTTGTAGAAAACAAAAATAAGGGTTATTCATCATGCATTTTTAATAATAATGACAAACATGCATTTTTACGTACCCTATATCATCTGTAATAAACTTTCATTATTTAACTTAATGATCATTTTTGAAAATACTTAATTTAAAAACAAGTACTGTACTTTAAAAATGCTTTTAAGCCTACTTTTTATAAAGCTTACTGTCATATACTTTATGTACATACATAATGCAAAATTGCATAATGCGAAATTCGATTTATGCGAATTAAAATTTATGCAATTTCTGAGTAATTTCGATATTTAATTTATGCAAGTTTTGAGTGATTCTATTTTTGAATTTTGCAATTTTTGATTTATTTATTTATGCGATTTTGTTTTTACATTAAACTTATGCGGTTTTTGTTTTATGCAGTTCTCGTTTTTTGCGTTTTTTTTTTATAAACTATACAGTATATTCTCATAAACAACTGTAGTTGCCGTGTACGTTCAAGCTCACGTTTCCAGCTCGCTCACTCACAAACTCACAACTCACTCACTCAAGTGAAGCTAATATAAAGAGTATAACAAAATACAGTCGATTTTAAGCTCACACGATTCACATGACCGCTTGTTCCTCAACCAACGAAAACTGTTTGACCATAAGCTGACATCATAGTTGTGCACAAATCGCTTGAATTGCCACACTAAAAATTGCGTGTGCTAAGCGGCTTTTTGGGCGATTGTACGTTTTTATTATACCAACAACTACTCTCCAAGTTTGAAAATTTATTCAAAATAGTTTGTTTACACTGACACTGACGTTATTAGGAAGAGGGTTTGCTAAAATTTAATTAAGAAAGAGGTTTATTATCCGCACTCGCTTTGTTATGATTATATTTAAATTTTATTAATTTAATTAGAAAAAGGATTGTTGAAGGAGGAGAAACTCGCCAATGCGAAAAATCAGTGAATCAAAAAATGTAAAGCAACAATTAGTCATGGAATATGACAAATTTATTTAACTGTAATTCCACGAACTATCACATACATAAGTGTAAATTTGGAGAATGGATTTTCGTCGATCATAGTAAGGTGACGTTCCGAATCTTGTTCTTCTAAATCACATATTAGGGCCTAGCGTTTTTCAAATGATGTTGTTGTTGATAAAATTTTGATGAATTGTTTGCAAAGAAGAAGGCACTCTGCCGCCGTCAGCTGTTGTGGTCGGATTTCAATTTTGCATCCCCACCTCTCGTGATTGGTATTCATGCAGTTGTGCATGAACAAGATTGCTTTTATGGCCATCTTTTCCGACTGGAATACTGAAAGGACTTTCTCCCGCCCATTGTGCTTCTAAATTACTCCCTCGATTCAAACCAGAGGTCTGGAAAGAAGCAAAAATAATTGAAAGCCTATACGAGGGTTGGTGAGCGAAATTTAATCTACTGCAATCGGAAAGAAAAACAATTGAAGGATGTTTATTTCGAAGTAATAGAATAACCGAATAAATATATTTATACATTAAACATTAGTTAACTATTATTGTAAGTGAATATTTGTTCTAAATTAATTTTGGTGATCAAACTAAGTTTAGAATCAATTTGAATTGAGACAATTTTTAAAAAAACAAATGTTTTTTGATAATTTCTTTTACAACCTCATCCGATGATCAGGTGTTTATTTTGATGGATTTGTTTTCCATTCCAAACAATGAATGAATGCTCGAATAAGTTATAAGTATTAAACTATACATCAAATAAACGCATTTATTTTTGTGTATAACAATAGTAAGATGTAGGCATATTATTAATCTTCGAGGAAAAAAGGACCGTTCGTGTTACAAAATCTCGGAATTGACAGAATTTAGACTTATCTAAATTTTATACAATGAAGTATATCGCAACCTCAATTTATGTTAAAAATTTTAGCTCTGTAGGTCATTGGAAACCTATTTAAAAAGAACTCCAAGTAGTCCAAACTTTTTAGCGCTTAGTAAAATGAAAAATGTTGAAAATGTTGTAAAGTGAAGTTGGTGTCATTAATAGCATATAAAAACAACGTACTTCTCATATTTTAGATATATAAGCTACACTCATTCAAAAGTGGAAAACCGTTATTCGGAACACTATTATGTGGAATCATCATTTAGCCGGCATTGGTTTCATCTTCAATTTGCCTCAATAAAATTCATTATTTTTTCAATTCATGGTTTTATGTACGAGGTGCGACAATTTAATTTTTGGAAATGGCTGCGTAGTAGTTTTCGTGTAAAAATGTGAGCATAAGAACTTGCTTATTCGTGTTTCTACATGTTTCAACTAGTGCATGCTAAAACTGTAAACCAATAAAACCATTATTGAGTGAGCAGTTACGAAGACAATACAAATGTGTGTAAAAGTTTTGTCGTAAAAATAAGTGTGATTAAAGTTTAAAACAAGGCATTCTACAATCCACGATGCAGTACACTTCCTGGTTTAGAAGTCAATTACCAAGTAAGATAATGTACTCTATTCATTGAGTTAGGTCCTTGTGATTTTTGACATTCTCAAAACTGAACACTGGCACGAAATAACCGAGATTTTCAACGTAACGTAACTTGACAAAAACATCCAAGGGTGTTTCAAAAACATAGTTCTAGAAACAATGTCAAACTTGATGTATAACTATAGAAGTGGTATACTTTGAAGGTGACAGTAGTTGCTAGTGCACATGTGTTTTCATGTTTTTTTTCTTATGCATTCCGGGAATTAAACTGTCACACCTCGTATGTTTAATTTTTTTTTTAATCAGACAATTTGTAAATCTTTAAAGGATTTTAAAGAGACACAAATATGTTTTCAAAAAAATTTGGATTTATTCAATTTATTAAATTAATCAAAAATCCATTTTTTGGATGAACCATCGATATTTTGTAACATAATTGCAAGTTCGGTAATTACTGATAAAACAATTGTAGACTTTCTACGTTCACAGTCGGTTGGTTCTCATCTTCGTGATTTCCATCTCCTTTCTTGATTAAATGAATAAAATATAAACATAACCATGACAACAAGGTTGGAAGCAGCAAGTTTTTATAACTTCGAAACTAACTCCTTTCTAATAACACCATTGTAAACAAATAACAACTTACGAATGAATTCGCAAACTTGGAGATGGGGGTCACAAAGGACGAATTTGACGTCTTCCTAATTAAATTTTAAAATTGACAATAGCGTGTATTCTTTATTAGCACGACATGAACGCAATATTAAGTTTCGTGGAAACCTAGTTAATAAATTTTGAGTCTTATGTGCCCAAACAGGCAGTACGAAAAACATACAAAGAATTGTTTAACAACGCAAGTTTAATTAAAGATGAGTATAAAAGAAAATCCAGAATCAGAATGCACCAGAACATTTCTGGAATTTGTTTTGTCATTATTGACTGGTTAACTTCTAGGTTCATCATTGTTACTATTTGACGGGCGTACATCATTGAACTGTCGAAGTACTACCACGACAACAGCGTATAAACAATAAATAAATTATTAAATTTAGCTTAACAAGTAGTGACAGTAAGTCCCTTTACCATCATGTTAAACTAGTGAAGTGTTTTTTAATTATTTATAATTCAGAGAAGCGGTTAATTGAGCATTCGTAAGTGATCAAACAACGCATTAAGAAAGACGCAAAAGCTCCCTCCGATGCACACAGCACAAGCTGCACACATGTAAATCAAAGAAGCACTATCTTAGCCGAGACTGCGTCTGACAATCCTGTCTATGTAAATAATGAACAGGAGAAGTGATAGTAAGCACCACTGGCAAACGAAATCCACATTGCTCGTTTTGGATCTGGTGGTTAGCAACTTTAGTAAGTCTGTTCTGGAGCAGCTTTGCATAGGTTTCACCAGAGATGCTGAGGAAAGTAACGCTACGATATTTGCAGCACTCCTTCTGGTCACCTTTCTTAAATTTCGGGACCACCATTCCAGTTTTCCAGTCTAAAGGTACTCGTTCTGGCCAGACAACCTTGAATACTTGCGTCACCCAACAAGTCCTCATCGCCCAGAGCTTTTAGCATATTTCTGCCGGATTTCGTCGATTCCAGCAGCTTTGCATAGTTTGAGAGACTTTACAGCCTTTCTCATCCCTGCCAATAAAAAATTATTCTCCGCCTCAAAATGCAGCTCTTGGCTTTGATCTCCATGACTGGAGTGCAGCATACAATTGTTGAACTCTGTAGTCCCATTTTCATTTAGGAAGTAGTAACCTTATTTCATTTATGCTGAAACCTCAAATATATGGAACAATTTTTTACTAAATTAACAATTATTGTTTAAACTTTTAACTCCATTATAGCTTTACTCTCTCCTCTGAAAACTATATAAAACCTACTAAAAGGGCTCATTTTCTATACTTCAAAGCAAGGAATAGCTTCATTTTGTTGTTATTAATGTCTGATGGCCATTGAAATGACTGTTATTTGGAATCATTTAGGAAGTAGGAAAAGTGCATTTCTCATCAAAATTATGGACCTACTACATCGAACTTGGATCACGTGATTCAGTGGGGAAAAAAAAGAAGACATTTAGATTACTGTGTTTTGGGTTAGGTAATTTGTTGTGTATCGCATGATGTATTCGAGTTTTCCATTAGTTTTTAGACGATCGCTTAATTGAAGTGTTTTAATTAAGTAGCAGAGGAGAGAAAAAATTGGACGGGGACTTGTAATTTGTAAAAGGAAATGAAAGCGAAATTTCAGGTTTATAGTAGTAGTCCATTCAGAGGGGTTCTAATGAGGAAGGTTGATGACACAAATTAGTGCTGGTCATGTGGTCTTGATATGATCATCTATTTTTCTGTCAAGTTGGAAATCGTGGTTGCTGTTGGTGTTTCTAAGTGCATCGAAATTCGTTCTTTCCGTGTTGCATTGAAACGTAATGAAACTTGATATCTCTAGATAGAAATTTTACAAAAGTAAAAAAGTTTCTATAAAAATTGCTTAGTTTTTAATACGTAGTTTTTGTTCTTTAACCCTAAAACAACTAAGTTTGAGTTTCGGAAAAACCTAGTTTCGATATTTACAACAAATTATCATATTTCCAATTGTCTACATTTGTTTACATTGTTAAAATATTTCTAATGTTTAAATATAGAATTTGTTATTATATTTTAACAGTTCATGATTTGTTTGAAGTTTGCAAAATATAAAATAACCAGGCAATCAAGTTTAAAAAATGTGCATGAAAGAATCATCCGACAGTTTTTTTTATGGTTGTATAGTATACTTATTGCTTCTTACATTCCAAAAATAAAAACAAAAGTGTCATATTTTATTTAATGAAAAAGGTGACCAACACACTGGCAAACCAGACATTATAATGTTTAATGTTTGTGTGGTTGATAAAAAATGTCTAAAAATATAATAAGTCTTTTATTTTTATTTCATTATATTATATTATATTCCGAGTGTGATTAATAAATAATTGTTTATATTGGTGCAAATTTTCCAATTTTGCCATATTTTAAACAGCTTGTTTTTTAGCACCATCTTGGGTGTTAACGTTTCAAAAATATCTTGGTTGTTCTAGGGTTAATGTATAATATAATAAGTGAAGCTAAAGAACAATAGAGTGTGAATATTGTAGAAGATTTTTGAGCCATAAGGTGCGGGTTATGGCTCAAGTGTCCAATACTATAGTTTGGACACATTCGTAACACAATATGCATTTCGGTTTTCAGGTCGGTTTTCACTGTAAGCAACGACAAATATAAGTCACAAAATTTTTTTTATAATTAAGTTTCATTCACAATTGCTAGAGGGCAGGAAGCACTTTACAGTTGCAGTTGGTTATTTTTGTTGCCAATTAAATCCATAAGCCCAATTTTGCACATGAATAAAAAAGATTTGATTTTAAATTTTTTTTTGGGGCCTATAGAAAATAGATGTTTTACACATTTTTTTAATAAACGTAAGTTACAAGTTCAGTTTATAGTAAAATTGTTATCTACAGGAGTTGACTATAACTCAAATATTTTCTACATTTATTTTTTGTTTCCAAATATTTTCATATTATAAGCTCTTGTTTTGTTGTTATATGAATAAAATTATAGTAAATTATAGTGTATGAACTATAATTTTTAGCAGAATGTTTTCATTAGAATTTTAAACCAATTTTTGATGTAGGCGTAACGTAATCAAATACATCACAATCATTTGTGCTAGTTATTTGTTTTCGCAATTGCTAGAGGGCAGCACATTACAGTTACAGTTGGTTTTTTTTTTGTCGTTTGCTGGTTAACTGATGAACAATTTCCAATATTGATATTTTAAGGATATTTTGAAAATGAAGCGTTTTATTTTGGACAATAAAACGTTTTATTAGTTACTTTTTAATGGCAAGCTACAAGTTTAGTTTACATTTCCGAATGGAATTGTTGCTATCACGTTGATGACCCACATGTTGCTTCAAATCTCCTTTATGCGTCATTTTTTGTATGTCATTGACGGAATTTTCCTTCTGATGCTACATTATATATCATCACTAACCCCCCTCCTCTTCTTTTCCACTTTCATTGGCCAACAGTTAATAGTTGGGGCGACGATCATTTCGATGGAGGATGAAGACTGAAGGGATATTTTCGGGAACCACATTCCATGTCTCGGTCCTCTTTTGTCGGCTGTTGGCAATGCGCCAACTGGGATCATCACATTCTAAATTCCATTTACTTCGGAAAGATTTAGATTACGAGTTTCGGGTCGCATGGCAGGCTGTAGACGAGTTCTTCTCGCGTGAAGGCGCGAGATGACGTCCAAGAGACAAAAAAAAAGAACGACTTGTCCCCCTCAACTCTTTTTTCTCCTAGTTCTTTTATCCTTTTCTATGTGCACAATGGAGAAGTGCAATCCACCATTTTTTTAAACCCGATACGTAAAACACAAGATTTATGGAGGCAAGAGCTATTTGGCGCCAAAACAGATCATTTTTTACGATGGCGCCCGAGCCAAGCTTCAATGAAATGGCTTCAATGGAAATCGATGAATTAGCAGCTGCAGATTTGTTGGATGTGTTGAGATGGATGTTTTCAAATACTGTACAAAACACCCTTTAAATTCAACGTTTTGTGTTAGTTTTGGTCTGGAGAAGTTTTTGTTCAGTGTTACCAAGTAGAAAATTTGAAATCTCAGCAACAACAAACTATACTGATGACTATCACGAAACGTCATCTTATTAAACGACTAATATTTTATACATATAATTTTAAATGTACATTTTATGAACTTTTGGTTTATTACTTTAAGCTTATACCGTATTGGCCCGAATATAGCGCGATGTTTTTTCCGAAAATACAATCTCAAAAACAGCACTCGTGTTATTTTTGCAGTCTTGCATTTTGAATAGCGCCTGAACGTAGACCACTTCACCAATTCAAACTACGTCCCGCAATTCACATGATGGGCGTACTGACTCGTAGCGTGATTGGTTCGTATGAGATCTGTGACTACGCCTTTAGGTGACGTCGTCGTACACATGTGTTGACGGTGTTGTGTTGATATTTCCACCATATGATCAACACGTTTCACGCCCAATTTTCAAACGCACAATTTTCAACTTTTCTGTTTTGGATTTTCTGTGTTCCAACAAACCTTAAGATGCCCTGTGCCATGACATACATGCAAGAGTCGGGAAATTTGTTGATAACTGTGAGGTTAGCTTCTTCCTTAATTAATGAGAACTGGATGGCAAGAAGCTGACGTCACAGTTGTCTACAAATTGTTCCACTTGACCATGACTTACTGTGAGTGTAGAATTACTTAATATAATTGTCTAGATCTGTCACTGACGCCGGAAGTAGCTCCTGTCATAACGCCGCTCATGTCATAAC
>JAQIWH010002820.1:0-22597 GCA_034695005.1 Cryptops parisi | reverse complement strand
GTTCAACCTGGTGTTAACTGATTTATTATCAACGAGGATAAGATTATCTAGGCAACACGGCAAGAAGACAATACGGCGGTAGTGACCAAGAGAACATTGTTGAACGACGGAGCCTGGAAGACCCACAAGACAACCTCAGATGCGGGAGAGATTCGTCAGCAAGTGGTAGCAGAGACGTCGTGTTTCGTGATACGTGGACATCATGGGAGGAAAAGATCCAAGAGACTGAAGCAAGCGTCGGAGCGGGCGTTTAAAACCAGTGCTGAAGGAAGCGCCATAACCAACCAAGGGACGAAGACGGAAGGACGGCCGAGGGACTCGAAATGAAGAGAAGAGAAGAGTCAAGACAAGCAGGTCGTATTAATTTCCTCATTTTTCTCACGCTGAGAGATAGACGTGTTAAAGTGGGAAAGGGGGAAAAATGGCGACGTCAACGTTGGAAAGAGATGAAGAGGCGGGTTGCGGTAGAAAAGAAGACTGTCTAACAGAGAACAACTACTTCATGTGGAAGACAAGAATGGAGGCGGCAATAAGAAGCAAGGACCTGTGGGAGGCGGTAATGGAAGAGGATGAACCCGCGGTAAACGAAAGGGATGAAAAGAAGAGAGAGGAACAGAAGAAAGAATGGAAGGCATGGAGCAGGAAGAATGCACGAGTACTGGGCATGAAGGTGGCAATGATGACATCGGCGCAAGGAATGAAATACGCGAATATAAAGAATGCCAAGGTCATGTGGGAGAAAATAAAAAAAAATATGTATGCCAAGAATGAACACCAAAGAATCGAAATTGGGATGAAGCTTGTCGAAATACGCATGGGCTACAAAGAGTCAATAGACGAATACATAAATAGAGCGATAGCCATGCAAAACATGTGTAGCGAAATGGGTAAGAAGGTAACGGAAGCGGAGTTAACCCACTATGTCATCAGGAGTTTGAGCGGAAAGTATCGCGACTACGAAAAGATGCTGAAGTTGCAAGCTACAAACCTGGATGTCAAAGACATAAGACGGCAACTGAATGAAGAAGAGGAAGAAATGGTCGGGAAATATAACAGAGTAGCGGGGAGCAAAGCGGAGTATACGGATCGTAGACAATGGATGGGGAAGACAACCATCTAGAGAAAACCAAATTTGTTTTTCCTGCAAAGAACCAGGACATCTGGCGAGAAATTGCACCAAAGGAGAAAAATGTAGAGCATGCGGGAAAATTGGCCATTATGAAAAGGACTTCTGGTTCAAGAAAAGGTCAGAAAGATAAAAAAAAAAAGAAAAATGTGGAGGACGGAGCAAGACGATGTACACAGCGATCGGGAAGCAGTCGGTGAAGGAGAAAGAGCCACAGCATGCAAAGTACGGAAGTGTAAGAAGGAGAGCTGAATAGACGTTGGACTCGGGATCATCTAGTCACATGACAAACCAACAAGAAATTGTGACGAGGATGGAAAAGTCGGAGGAGGAAGTATACACTGCAAACGAAAATGATGTCATGATGGCAGTAGGCGTTCGTGAAGTCAAATTCCGAACGACTAACCAAGAGGACATAATAACTCTGAAGGAAGTATTGGTTATACTAAACCTTCATACAAATCTGCTGTCAATGACGAAGATAACAGATGCTGGGTTTGAGGTGCGGTTTAAGAAGGAAAGAGCAGTGATACTGCACGATGAGAACGACGTAATTGTCGAAGCACCGAGAAGAGGGGACAGATACATTATAGAAAAGGAGACAGTTCGGGAAAAGAGAAATGAGTCAGTCATGAAGACGGGAAGAGTAGAGACAGACATGCGGACATGGCACCGGAGATTTGGACATGTCGATCCAAGGAAAATAAGAGAAGCCAGGAATAAAGACTTGATAAGAGAATTGAAAGGCAAGAATGAAGAAATGGATGAATGTGAAGCTTGCATCATAGGAAAGATGACAAGGCTACCATTCCGAAGAGTGACAGAAAGACAATCAAGAAATATCCTGGTCCTGGAATTTCTACACATAGATCTGGTGGGACCAATTGAGCCAACATCTCTTGGAGGAGCCAGATACGTACTGAATATTGTGGACGACTGGTCAAGGAGGACGTTCACGAAAACACTCAAAACCAAAGATGAAGCAGAGGAGAAGTTAAGAGAAATGGTGTCAATCAAAGAGAGACAAACAGGGAAAATAGTAAAGCGTGTAAGAAGCGACAACGGGGGAGAGTTCGTGAACAAGTCAATGAAAGCGTGGATGCAGAGTAGAGGAATAAAGCATGAACTCACCACGCCGCACAGCCCGAGCAGTAACGGGGTGGCAGAACGAAGTAATCGAACGGTGATAGAGACGGCACGTACAATACTGTACGATTCAGAGTTACCGCATGAGTTTTGGGCGGAGGCCATTGCTTACGCGGCATATACAAGAAACAGGACATTACATAGGACACATGGAAAAACACCTATGGAAATGTGGAGCGGATACAAGCCTACAGCAGCATATTTAAAACCGTTCGGATGTATGGCATATGCGTCGAACGCAGGACCGAGAAGGGTCAAGCTGGAGGAAAGAGCGATTTCGGGAATATTTATCGGGTACTCAACACACAGAAAAGCGTACAAAATGTACAACTCGATAACGGGGAGAGTCATCGAAACCCGAAATGTAAAAATATTAGAAAACCGGAAAGGACGAGAACTACTAGACGAGAACAGTAAGAGTAAAAAAGAAGGAACTGAAGAGGGTGGAGGAACATGTACAGTCTGGTATGAAGACGAAGAGGACAAAACGGAGGATCGAGAAACGCAAGACGAGGAAGATGACGATGGTGAAAAAATGGAACTCGCAGAAAGCGAATCGAGAGAATGGGCACAGCAGGAAACACGAGAAGTGGATCTTGACAAACCGGGATGCAGCAGATATCAACACAACCTAAGACAACCGGACGAATCTGAAGTCAAGGAAGTGGAAGAAAGGGAGAGAGAAGAGGAGTTGTCAGTAACGGAAAGAAGGGGAAGAAGACAAGGGACAACGAAACCAGTAATAATGGAGAGAAAAGAAAGAGACAAGCAAAAGTACGAAAAACGGATGAAAAAGAAAGGAGCTCGAAGGTCAAAACGGATAGAAGCAGGGCTCATGGTGGCGGAAATAAAAGAGCCTAAAACGTACAAAGAGGCGATGAATTCCATGCAAAAGGAAGAATGGAAGAAAGCCATGAACGAAGAGATAAAATCAATGAGCGAGCATAAAGTGTGGAGGATAGAGACCATACTGGAGGGAACGAAACCAATAAAGTCAAAGTGGACATACAAGATAAAGAGAAAGGCTGACGGACAAATTGACCGGTTCAAAGCGAGATTGGTGGCGGTGGGGTGTGGACAGAAATATCATATAGATTATGAGGAGACATACTCACCGGTAGTAAAAACAGAAACCATCAGAGCAATATTACACATAGCAGCGCAGAAGAACACAGTGGTGAAACAATATGACGTGAAAACTGCGTACCTACATGGAGACATCAAAAAACACGTTATGATGAAGCAGCCAATGGGTTATGACAATGGGAATAAGAATGAAGCGTGCAAACTCACGAAGAGTATATACGGTTTGAAACAGGCAGGAAGGTGCTGGAACATAAAGCTGCATGAGACATTAACAGAATGCGGTCTTCAGCAGTCAGCGAATGATCCTTGCTTGTACTACAAACGGGAGCAGGGAAGATACCTCATTTTAGGAATCCACGTAGACGACATTGTCAGCATTGGGTCCGGTGGAGAATGGGAAAGGAAGATATGGGAGAGGATAAAGAAAATCGTGAATATAAAGGACATGGGGAAAATGGAGTACATGCTGGGTATGGAAGTACGACAGCATTGCGTGACTATTGACCTGCACCAGCAGAAGTATATAGAGAAAATCCTGAACGAATACCAAATGGCAGACTGTCATACAGCAAGAAATCCAATGGAAACAAATCAAAAATTGGATGAACACGAAGACAGCAAGCCAACAAACCTGGAACTATACCAAGAAATAGTAGGAAAGTTGATGTACCTGGCTACGTACACACGACCAGACATCAGCTACGCAGTAACCCAGTTGTCGAGATATAACTGGCAACCAAAAAAGATACATTTAAAAGCGGCACGAAGGGTTGTAAAATATCTAAAAAGAACGAAGGACTACGTTCTAAGATATAAGAAAACAAACATGAATATAGAATGCTATTGTGACGCCAGCTGGGACAACACGTCGGATGCGAAATCTTTTACCGGAATGATACTCATGGTGGGAGGTTCAATAGTAAACTGGAAGAGTAAAAAACAAGACACGGTAGCACTTTCGACAACAGAAAGTGAACTGAACGCCATGGGAGAGGGAGTAAAAGAGATAAAGTGGACCATGGATTTATTAAAAGAAATCGGGGAAGGAAAAGAAATAAACACGAGAGTGGTATATGGAGATAACGCCAACGTGATACAACTCGTGAGGAAGGGCAACCAGAAGGCGAGGACAAAATACTTGAACCGAAAAATGCATGACGTAAAGGAAACCCTGGAAGCGGAGGGGATTGAAATTAAGCAAGTGAAAACACAGGAAATGATGGCGGATTGTTTGACAAAGAGCCTACCTGCAATAGCGGTACAGAAGATAAACATGCAAATATTTGGCACAAGCCAAGAGGAAGAAAAATAAAGAAAAAGAAAAAGGGGACAACGAGACAATATGGTGGAATAGAGAACATATTGATCTTAAGAAAATGGGAGTAATTAGGAGTTACGGTAAAAATCTAACGAGCGTGAGAAACGTTGGGAAGTTAAGACAAATCATTCGCATGTAGAAGAATTAAAGGCAAATAACTAATGTTGACATGTGTTCAAAGAAAAAAGAAAAAAGAGTTGACATGTTGGACTTAAATAACATTAGGATAATATTATTTAACGTACATCTGAATGTATTGTTAGCTCGAAGCATGCGAGCATAAAAGACTATTGTTGAGAGAAAACTGAATGATGTAAAGAGGTTCTTGTTGTGGATGTGGAGTTGAAAACATGCAGTAAAAGAACAATGATGGAACGGCAGAGATGCAATGTTAATGGCGGACAAGGAATGGAACGTTGCTGAACAAGTATAGTTCTGTGTCAAAGACAATTGGTTTATTTATTGCACGCTGCAATAAACAGTTATTTGTTCAACCTGGTGTTAACTGATTTATTATCAACGAGGATAAGATTATCTAGGCAACACGGCAAGAAGACAATACGGCAGCAGTGACCAAGAGAGCATCTTCGAACGACGGAGCCTGGAAGACCCACGAGACAACCTCAGATGCGGGAGAGATTCGTCAGCAATAGGATCCTTTTGAACAGAAATATAAAATGCTAGAATAGTAGATTTTTCATGTATTCCATTTGTAAACCCTACTTTCATGCCTTTGAATTGACATTTATAAGTGGTAGGCTTATTTATTGTCTGCTTCTGCTACAATTTCAGCAAAATTTTGAAATACTCGATGTATAACCAATCTTGATTTTATTTTATGCATTTAAATAAAATGCAATCTGAGAATTATGAAGAAAAAACAACAAAAACAAATCAATTTTTTTAGAAACTTGGCAACTGATTTTTTTCAGACGTTTAATGATTAACAAATGTTTAAAAGCGTTATCTATTTAATCTCAGTATAGATTCATTAACAGACATCAATATCCCTGTATGAGCCAAAGAGAAAAAGCCATGTGCGAACAAGCTTGCCAATTAAAGCACATGAAGAAGATACTTAATTGCAGGTAAGTTCAATTTTATTCCGTAACTGAGAAAGTAGAAAAGTGACCCAATTCTGAAATAAAACAATCATATTCCAAATTATGATTTTTTTGGACTTACAAAACGCTTCGAAATTTCAGTCTTTTTGAACTGCTTTTTTTCTCTCGGAGTTTTGGTGCTTGCTTTGGAGTTATTACTGTTTAAGGGCATTTTTTTTATTGGTTACTATTTTTTTTAAGAGAAGATCTAAAAATACGTCATAGTTAAAAATTGGTCGATTTAATGCAGTGCGGTTTTTCAATTTGCACAAAAATCTTTGGAACGAATTAGCTGCATAAGTACAAGCAGTGCTGTTTTTTTACATAAAAAAAAAGTCAGGCGGTATGCAAGATCAACATTGATACAATTATCGATAAAAGATCGATAAGTTTATGCTGCAGGTAGCAATTATTTCTCTTTAGCGTCACTGCATCAGTTTTACAAAATCGACTTTTGGCTAGCCAATTACCCCCTATGTACAGCGATGTTTGAGTAACCAGTGTAAGCCTATATACACAAACAAAATACATGTCAACATATGGATCAAATTGTTAACCTTTTTTTTTTTAAAGTTGGTAAAAAAATGGTATGAATATTTGGATAGACTTAATTGTTAATGTCAAATTACATGTAGCATACAGGTTTCACACAATAGTAAATGAACATGAATGTTCCGCAAATATTTTAAAATGTAGTGTTTCAAAGTTTTTAATATGACAAGTAATGATTAAAATTTATAAACTAAAAAAGCAAAGAGAAAAATGGCTGAGAAATTTTTGTTGTTGTTTTTTGCAGGCTACCATTTATACCAAAGGAAGTTACTAAGAAAAAATGTGATGTTGCTAACATGACTGAAAAAGAAGCAACTACCCTTTATGAAAAACAAATGCTTGCTTACTCGATTTTAAATGAATGTCGATGTTACAGGACTTGTAATCACAACACATATTCATTTGACAAAGCAACGTATAGTTCAAATAACTTTACAAATATATTTTTGAACATCTCAAAAAACAACTATAGATTGTTTCAAGAGCAATACAAGTATGATATGATATCGTTGTTATCAGATATTGGTGGAAATTTGGGTTTATTTTTGGGATTGTCCATAACAGCAATTGTAGAGCTTGTGTCTTTTGTCATAAACTATTACAAACAATACAAAACATTTCGAACTCGTATAAAAGATCCTATTTATAAAAAAGTGGTTCTAGTAATGGATCAAGAAGCAAACCAAATAAGTACATCTTCAAATACATCTGATCTTGTGAAAGTGAATTCTGGATCAGATTTGAGAACGATGAAATTTTTAATTGTTCTCTGCTGCAGCATTCTTTGGGTTATCATATTGTATATGAGAACCATGAGATTTCTTTCAAATGAGAAAAGTTTCACAGTAAATGCACTGACTTCTTCATATGTAGAGTTTCCTACAATTTTATTATGTAATGAAAATAAACTTTGTGAACTTATGAAAAAAAAAGTAAACAAGACAAACTTTTGTGAGTTGGATTTTTATAAACTGATGCCAACATTCACAGCCAATGATTCGTGGAATAAATGTTCAAATATAAAGCAAATGAAAGTTGAGGAATGCTCCCAACGAAAAAAGGTAATATAGGCCACTGACATTTATATCATTGTTGACTGATATTTGCATTTACCTAATGAAAACAGTCTTTATTCACAACATGATTTATGCTTATAACATATGTGTTAATTTTTAGTTTTAAATTAAGCACTGCTTTTTTTTATGCTTTCACATTTTTAGCACATGGTTCTAACTTGTCACCCTGTTAAGTTGGTTGAGTTGAGTTAAAGTATATTTTCAATGATTGCTTCTTCCTTCGGCTAATTGTTCTTTTTGCTCTTTGAAGCACTGTGTTTCACATTTGTCATTCATAGTTTAAAAGTTTCAGCTCTGTTGATGTACCTATACCAGGTAATTAAGTTTTGCATTGGACTTACATTTGTATTTATTTTTTATTTATATTTCAAAATACTACATAAAAGTGAAACACACAGATACAAACTTGTAATGCATGTAATAATTCATAACAGGCCAGAATTTAAAACCAACTGATAAGTAATATTTTTATTTTTCAGGCGGCTTTTGGAATGGATGTATTTGGTGATTTTGAAATTGACACGTATTCTTCAATTGACGGGCCTTGTTCACGCATTTCTCTTGGTAATTTAAAAACCATTTTTTCTGTTATTTCACTGGGTGAACAAAATGCTTTTTTTCAGGTTTTTGACATGTTAGGCTCAGCAGTTGGGTCCGAGTAGGGCATTATATTTCACTCTTATTCCCATAACATACATGGTGTGTAGCATGTATGTGTACCATGAGATGTCATCTTCTGGAAAGTCTTTTATTTTTTCATATCAGTATCAGTATATAATACTGATATAAATGTGATTCATGGTGGAACAAAAACAAAGATTCAAAAATATTATGTAGAAATTTTGTAGTCTGGGTGGGACCTGCTGCAGTGGTGGGTCATTAACCTTTTGTGACTTACTTAAAATTGTGAGTGAGTGCAGGCACTACAGGGTTTACTCTCATCGCACGCTGGTTCTTTAGGTTTAAGGTCTTGGGTACTCCCTTGCCAAATCTGGTGAGTCTGCAATTTTAATGTGGGTGCCAGGACACTGGCATTGCTGGTAATAAACTTGTGGCTAAAAGAAGAATTGCAAGTCTTGTTTCACATCTAGAGTTCCAGCAGCTGATGTATAGACATGACAGAAAATTCTGATTCATTCTTTGTGACTGTCTTTCTTCTCAGTAGAGAGTTTCCACTTATGTGTTTATCATGCAAATGTTAGGTTTTTGTTCAATAAGTCCTTGTTGACTGCCCTTTGCATGTGCCCCAATGCAGAAGATGTTTTCTAACCACTACACTATCTGAGGTGCTAGGGTATCATGTTAGTATATTATGCTGTGTTTTGAGGTTTCTAAATCTATCAGGTCTTGGCCAGTTAATCTGATTTCTTTTAACATATTATTAGATAAGCAACATGCATATGGGTGCCAAATGACAAAACTTAGGTTAGTCGGTGCGCCTCCAGCCATCTACCTACCCTCCCATACTGTACATGTTAAATTGTTATGATAAAACACTACTCCGCTGTCCGCCAACCACCGCAAATTTTAAGCTACAAGAATAGGTTACTCTTTGTATGGAAAATTTATTTGTACCATAATGTACCATAAAATTTAGTACCATAATAAAGAAAAGTTAAACAGGACAGTCAGAAAAATTCGAAAATAAAAATATCAGGTGCCATAACAAATGTTGCACAGCATGTGAGGGATTATTTTTGTTTGAAAGTTTTATAATGATAATTTTAAAGGGAGTTTTTTAAACAATAAAAAAAGGAAGATAAAAGTGCTTGAAGAAATAGTGAGAAGACATTGTTAAAAAAAAGTGTTTGTTACAGTTCTCTGCATGAAACACGTTGAGAAATTTGGAACAGCTATAATTTTTTATAAAATATGGTGAATTCAATGTTATCAATGATTAATGTCTGAATCAACTAAGATATTCATGTGTTTGATGTGATGAGATGCCTATGATTGATGTAATAATTGCAACATGATTGATTGGGTATATTATAAACCAATTGTATATTGAATCATATTGTGTGGATTATTGCATATTGTCAATATGTTCACCAATCAACCTTAATGTTAGGGCACGTCTAAAGTTCACGTAATGGACCATGCAAAACTTGCTGAACCACCCCAACATAGCATAACCTTGTTTAGACTGATGTTGATATGAACATTTGTTACTTATGGAAATGATGTTGATTATCAACATTCTTTGCAACATTTAATTTTATTGAACTTATTTTATTAATGTAAAGAAAATTTAGAATCAAGTTTATAGAAAAATAACCAGGTGTACCAGTACTTAATTTTTCTATCATTAAATAATAGTTGTCATTTTTATCATAAAATTAGTACATTTTCACAAACCTATCCCTTATTTGCCCCTCATATCAGTGGATGGTTGTAAACTGTCAAGTACCAATTGAACATTTTTAACTTAATGGATCATTTTTGTATTGTATTACAGGTAAACAAAAGTTTTTGGGATTCATATCAGCGTTTGTTATCATGATGCAAATGATTAATAAATGTTCTAATATTCCTCAAAAGGTGATGTGTCATACAATGTTTACCAATAATTACTAATTTTATGCCAGCTTCTTCCTTAAAAAAGCTCTTATTTGTATGCTTTTTTTGGTTTATTGTGTAGCAACGATAATCACCCTTAATAAGTTGAAGATCCACTCTAATGTACAGAGTTATGTTAAAAATCAGCTGAACTAAAAAATAAAAATTTTACCTGCAACTGAACAAAAAAAACAATAAACTGTTATCTTCATATCACGACCTGAGAGTAATAAGGTTCTATCTGACCATAAAGAGAAAATGGAGTTTAAACATTCAAACAGTTCTAGCACTTAAAAATGATTACACAAAATGGTTCTTCCTGTGGCTTTTGAAATGTATCCATTAAACCATTGAAGGGTTACGTAGTAGTTGTTGTAAAACCTTGACTAATTTTTGATGTTGTTGTCAACACCTTCACTAGTTTTTGATACCTCATGATTTGCAGATAGAACTTTATCATCTTAGAATAATTATTTTCAGTGAGTAATAAGGTTTTAAACGTATTTATACAGGTTTTGTTCATATTTTCATCAATATTATGAAACAATTACACTTTTGTATTTCAGTAATGAACAACGTCATTATTGACAGACGTTTCATCTAATTAAATGATAAAAATAAATCAACAATAAATTTATCGATGAAAAAGTGTTGAAAAGTTAGTCAGTTTGCGTTTTCACGTGGTATTTATTGTTTTTACGCAGTTTTTCATTTATTTTTTGTTTTAACCGTGACACAAAACCTGAACTGGTGAAAGAGGCTGCTAAATATCGATTAGATAGAGTCGGCATCTCCAAAACCAAACTAAGGGGAAAGGGCATGCAAAACCTTGACCAAGGGTGGAAGCATTTTTACTCCGGAGTCGGCCCTGGTGATCGAGCACATGCAGATACTCACAAGCCCCAGGATGGCTGATGATGTGATTGAATGGGTGCCGAGAGTGAGAAAGTGGTGGTGCTCTTGGCTGGGAGTGTAGCCTTGGCTTTAGTCCAGGTTTATGCACTTAATAGTGAGAAGGACTACTCTGCTTTTCTGGATAAGGTGAAACAGTCATCCACTGATTTTATTTCACTTCTTGGGGACTTTAATGCTCTTGTGGGGGTCGATGACGAGACGTGGCAAGGCGTGATTGGGAGGAATAGCAATGCTCCACTCAATGCAAACAGTGGGCTGCTCTTGGACTTATGTTCTCTAAACTGCTTGTCAACTATGAACACCTTTTTCTGTCACCGGGACATACACAAATACATATGGCAGCATGAGTCTTGTGGCCAGAAGTCATTGATCGATTTTTTTATTGCATCAGCTGACCTGAGGTCCTGTGTGATGGATGTTTGTGTAAAGAGAGGAGCTGAGCTGTTAACTGATCACCACCTTGTTGTCTGCAAGCTGCAAATCCAACAAGTGACTAATCCCACTTACAAAGTACGTAAGGCTTTTCGAATAATGTAGGAAAAGTTGCAAGATTGCAACTTTGCAAGGTTGCAAGCATTGGCGTATTTTGCTCAAAATAACGAGGTGTCAGGGGTAAGACGGCTCACCAAAAGTTAGTTGAAAATGGCCTAATTCCACCTTCCCCCCATTTCTTCCAATTGATAATTTTAAAATATTTATAGATAAAAATCATATTTTTACAATATTGCGCAAGAAACTGGGTTTTTTGAGTGAGTTTTGACGCATATGTATGTTTCTTTGTTCCCTCCTCAGGCCAAACGACTCAACAGATATTGACAAACAAGGTGTTCATGGATGTGTCTTAATCTCACAAGTGTGACTGAGCATATGCCATCAATTAAAAACTAACATGGCAGATGTTACATGCCATAGTTTACAGGTAGTAGGTTTTTCTAATCAACTGTGTTTTCTCCTCTATGGAAACAATATAATTGGACTCCAAGAGGTCACGACCCTGACACCCTACTCTTACAGCCCAGGGGTGTCAGGACACCCCCCCCCTACAAATACGCCCATGAAGACAAGACTGTAGCTAAGAACTTTGCAGACAACATGGACCTGAAGTTCTCTCAAATTTCATCGACTGAATTTGATGTGAGTGGTGCTTACTCAGGCATGTTCAATGCTACCGCTGAAAATTGTGGCTTCAAACGCATTGGCGGGAAATCGGACAAATACTGCACTCTTTGGTGGACCAAGGAGTTGCAAGTGTCTGTTAACAGGAAGAAGAGAACTTACCAAGTCTGGCTTATGAATCCAATTTCTGACTCTAACACTAACACTAACACTAACATTCAATTAGCCATATTAATACAAAACCAAACTTAAGGATGCTTTATACAAATTGCTTCAGAAAAATTGTTGTAACAATTATGCAAATGCTTATTTTAGGTCATTAGTAGTGATGTGTTCTTTTTTTTGTTGAATCTTTGACTCTCTCTAATCCAAAAAATGTTTCTCAAAATTTGAGGAATCAAAGGATCCAAGATTTTGAATTGAATGCCCCATCTCTGCCTATTTTATGGATGGGTCAATTTTAAATTTCATCTGATTTGGATTCGACCCATCCCTAAACTTGAATTCAACTTTACTCGTTAGCGTTAAATCTGTAGCAGCCGAGAGCACCAAGCAGTGACTGAGCAGGTTTACGCACATTCCTTTCACTTTGTATCCCTATGCGCATTGCCGAAAACCAAGGTTAACTTCTATCTTGAATAAAAAAAAATGTAGCACTTGAGGGAGGGGGAAAAATCTCATAACAAATCAACTCGCAATTATACTGTACTGTATTTATTTATTATACTATATTATATAATTTTTTGAACTATACAGTATTTATTATACTGTTTATATTTATTTGTTTAAATATTATATTTTATTATTATGTTAATTACACTGTATTATTATTCTACTTATTTTATTTACATTAGTTTTAAATTTTATACTCTGCATAATTTTTATAAAATTGTTATATAGCCTTTTAATTTTAATTTTTTATTTATGTTATGATTAACTACACTGCTGACAAAAATTAGGAAATATGCTTCTTTTATATTATTAAAATATCCCCTATTTTTATGAGGTAGTGCATAATATTACTATGATAAACTATTAATGTAACAGTTCTGCAGTTACATGTTTATTATTTTTATCATTTCCTCGGCGATGTGAGAAATGGAACTCGCAGGATTACGCTGGCTAAGCTGGCTGAACACATTCATCACAGTTTGCTGTTGAGAGTTGGTGAAGGATTTTCCGGGTGGATGTCGCTTGTAAAAGGAAGCTGGGGAGCTCATAAATAACGTAGTTGAGGTAACCAATGCCATCTTTGAAAGTAAATTATTCACCGAAAGTAGGGAATAGGGAGGAATTAAATTGGACTAGCCTACTTTGTGTAGATGTTAACAAGCGCTCTAACAGTTTCAACGCTGACGGATGACTATGAATTTTAGTATAGGATAGGATATTCAATTCGAATTCTTGATTCCTCTAATTCCTTGAATTTTGAAATTCTTTATACTTTTCGGATTTGAGAGATTCAAAGATTTGACAAAAAACCCATTACTAGTCATTAGTAATTTGGATCATTGATCATTGTTCTTCAAGATACATGAGTTGTGCTCTTTCTCTTTCCTTTCTTTCTCTTTTTCTAATAAGGCCAATGCATAAAGAACCGTGTAATGTTGCCGCTGCAGATATAAACTCTTAACACTGAATGAATTGGACTTTTTGCAAATAGAACATTTTCATTTTGCTTATTCTAAGAAAAATGGTACTAAATTGGCCAAACCAAAAGGTTACACTTATAGAGCATGTACGTATCTGGAACATTATTCCATCAAAACAGGGTTTTTGGAAATTTGTCAGATAGAACCTTATTACTCTCAGGTTGCGATATGTTGTTCAAGTGATCTACTACTGGTACTTTAGAACCAAAATCGTTTAATTAATCTCTCATCTCTTCAACTACATCTTAACTTTTCTCTTCTTCCCCATCTTGTTTCGTGGGTGCCATATAACATGTCTTAAACAGCCGGTGCACCTCACATTTCCCGAATTACCTACTTTCCTGACCTGGTTTAATAACATATTGGCCCCATGGTTGCCTGGTAATCAGAGCATTCATTTTTGGCAGCAGTGGACTGAGTTTGCTCCCCCCCACTCGTGTCATGTGGATTTAGTTTGGGGTCTAATACCACGGGGGCAAGTTTTCTCGGTGCTTCCATTTCTTTCTGCATTTATTCCATCTTTATGAACCTCATCTCATCATTCCTGTATTTCCCGATTTCAATAACACATAATAAAGACCAAATGACAGAGCCATACAGCCACTCGGTGCTTTCATTAGACTCCAAGTATGTCACGATTATGTGACTAAATAAAGAAATTAAAAATTAATAAAAAATTCAACAAAAACCTTGAATCAGCAGAGTTTGCTACTACTCGCTCACTTATGGGATGAAGATACTCTGGCCATGGGGATGGGATTGATGGCCAGAGGCGAAGCAAGATGAAATGCTTAATGATTTTATTGAATAAAAAAATAAAAAAAGTAAGCTACGCAGTGGATAAGTTAATGGAATTGTGGGAAAATATATCCTTGATAAAGATACGAAAGTTTAGGCTTAAACACTTTACGTACATTTACTCTTATTATGCGTTAGTCTGAGTCTTACAACCAATTCCACAACAGTTTTGGATCACACACAATTCACGAAACTACTCGTTTTAGTAGAATAACTACATATCACACTCTTACAACTGTTTTTGTCCTTTCCTGTAGTCTTCCATTGTAGATTTTTTGCATAGTATAAGTCCATGGAAGTGTGAGATGATTCCTGTTGTCTGCACTTCACGTGCAGTGTTGTACTCTTTGATGCCACCTGGTTACGGCGGTTTTTGAATGTCGTCCTTGTCAATGTTGGATCCTTTGTATAACTCATGCACAAAGTTATACTGGTTCAGTGTCACATGGCAGACTTCGAATAACAACTGGAGTTTAGAATTCTCACAATTTACGACTGTTTCTCATTTTAGGAACCAATCAATCAATCAATCAATTTCGGGCCCGCTTATCCAGGCGGCTCGCCGGGGTTGCAGTGGGCAAGCCCACGCAGCACAAACTGCCATCTCGTCCGATAATTCGCCGCAGCACAAACATTGACCCAGCTGTTGAGAGAGACCCTCTCACAGACTTTGAAGAGCTGGTCTTGCCATCTGATTCTTGGTCTCCCTCTAGGCTTTTTGTCGACTGGACGTGTGTCCCAGATTTGGTAAGCCAGTCTTTTCCAAGGCATTCTCAGGACATGCCCAAGCCATCTCATTTGAGATCTCTCTATCCAGAAAAGTAACGGTTCGACTTTGAGGCATTCTGGGATTACAGAACTCTGCACTTTGTTGAGCAGAGTGCGTCCTGCAACTTGAGAAACCTCATCTTGACCGCTTGCACCTGCGATCTTTCTTTTGGTCATTTCCCATAAGAAAGTTCATAACCATTGAGTTCATAACCATAGGTGAGGGTAGGACAGAAGATCAAATTGAAAACAGAGTTTTGCCTTCTTGCTTAACTTCCGCTTTCAAATGACTGCTTGATACAGCAGATGCATTACTGCACCAGCCGCCCCGATTCGTCTAACGATTTCCCCTTCCACTTTTCCATCACTTGAGAATGATACCCCAAGGTAGTTCAACTTCTCTACCAGGCCCCACTAACATGCAGGGCGCACTGTTTTGGGTTTCGAGAGACAGCGAGTGTCTCGGTCTTAGCAGTGTTGATTTTCACAGAGGCCGATTCTCACTCTAGCGCAAATTTGTTCATTGCATGTTGTAGATCAGACTCGGAGGAAACCAGTATTGCAAGGCCATCTGCAAAAAGCAGGTGACTGACACTGATGTTTCCAATCATGAAACTCTTACTGCCTAACCTACGGCTGACGATCCTATCCATATAGATGATGAACAGGAGAGATGACAGTACGCACCCTTGGCTTAGTCCAGCACCCACATTGAACGGCTCTGATTTGCGCTTGCCTACCCAAACACAACTCTTGCTTTCGATGTACAGTGACAAAATTGCCCCAACAAGTTGGTCATCCACCCTGTACTTCTTCAGCACCTTCCACATCAGTCCACGGTTAAGCCAGTCGTAGGCCTTATCCAGGTCCACAAACGAAAGGTAAACTGGTTTGGCCACTTTCCAGCTTTCTCAATAATCTGCTGCAGGATAAAGAGCTAGTCGGTTGTTCCTTGACCTCTACAAAATCCACACTGCTCGTCCTGTATCTCGTAATCAACAACTTCAGTAAGTCTGCTCTGGAGAACCTTGGCATAGGCTTTCCCAGAGAGGCTGAGGAGAGTGATGCCCCGATAGTTGCAACATGCTCTCTGGTCACTTTTCTTGAAGATTGAGACTACTACTCCAGTTTACCAGTCCAAAGGAACTCGTCCAGCCTGCCAGGCAACTCCAAAAACTCGTGTCAACCAACGCGAGCCTCCGTCTTCCAGAGCTTTGAGCATTTCTGGTCGAATTTTATCGATGCCAGCAGCTTTGCCTGGTTTAAGGGACTTTACAGCACCTCTGACCACCGCCAGCAAAAAACTATTTTTTGCCCCGAAATATAGCTCTAAGCTCTGATTACCATGCTTGACAGGGTTGAGCAGCTTCTCAAAGTGTTTCTTCCATTGCTGGAGGATAGCCTTTTCACTGGTCAGGATATCATTTCGCTTGTCCTTAATAGACTTCAGAGGAGTCACCTGGCAAGATTTGAGGCGGCGGATGGTTTGCCAGAATACTTTGGGAGCATTTCTGAAGTTGTCTTCCAGTGCCACACCGAAGGTTTCCCATGCTTTAGCCTTAGCAGCTGCCACGGCTTGTTTTACGACTCCTTTAGCAAAGCCATAGAGTCGTCGGAAGTCAGAAATTGAAATCCCAAACCCTTCTTGGTACGCTTTTAAGCACTTGCAACTTTTTGGTTCACCAAGGAGTGCATTGCCTGTCCGATCTCCTGCCAATGCGTTTCAAGTTGCAACTTTCAGCTGCAGCACTGATGATTCCTGTTTTGAGTAGGCACCACTCAGTTTCCATGTCAGACTCAGTTGATGGAATTTGAGAGAATTTCAGGTCCATGCTGTCTGCAAAGTTCTTAGCTACTGTCCTATCTTCAACTTTTTTCACTTCATCCGAAAAGTCTTAAGTATTTTGGGAGTGGGATTAATCGCTTGTTGGATTTGCAGTCTGCAGACAACAAGGTGGTGATCAGTTGACAGCTCAGCTCTTCTGTTTACGCGAACATCTATCACGCAGGGTCTCAGGTCAGCTGATGCAATAAAAAAATTGATCAATGATCTCTGGCCACAAGACTCACGTTGTCATGTGTACTTGTGTATGTCTCGGTGATGGAAAAAGCTGTTCATAATTGACAGGCTGCTCAAAGAACAAAAGTCCAAAAGCAGCCTACCGTTTGCATTGAGTTGAGCATCGCCGTTCCTCTCAATCACGCCCCTCCACGTCCAGTTATCGACCCCCAAATGAGCGTTTAAGTTCTCGAAAAGCAGTATAGAATCAGTGAATGGCAATGTTTCCACTGCCTGTTCCAACTCATCCAGGAAAGCAGGGTATTCCTGCTCACTGTTAAGTGCATAAGCCTGGACTAAAGCCAAAGCCATGTTCCTAACTCTGAGCCTGAGCATCGCCACCCTTTCACTTTTTGGCATCCATTCAATCACTTGATCAGCCATCCGGGAGCCTGTGAGTATCCCCACTCCCGCATGTGCTCGGCCAGTAGGGCCGACTCCGGAGTAGAAAAGATTCCACCCCTGATCAAGGTTCTGCATGCCTTTTCCCCTTAGTTTGGTTTCGGAGACGCCGACTATATTTAGTCGATATTTAGCAGCTTCCTTCCCCAGTTCAGGTTTTTTGTCACGCAGTGACCTAACGTTCCAAATACCTATATCCAAATGTGTGTGTTAATGTAACATTAACTTAACATCATTAAGTTTAAAAACCAACAGAGGTAGTTATGTTTCACTGACATAGTCAAGCACTATTGGTTCAATTTTCCTAAATATATAATGCTTGCTACATAAGCTATAATGGGGCTAAAACATTCAGTGCCAACGTTTAAGATTTGTTGTTAAAAAATCCTGATGGTTTTATTGGTTAAATCTTTGTTTAACATGGTTAAATCAATTTATACAGTATTGTAAACTTTTCATTTAGATATACATTGTTCCCCACTACCAACAAGAAGCCTTTTGGGATTATGAATACTGGAACCCAAAAAGACAATCGTTACTTATAAACGTAATTGAAACTAGGATGGTGAGTGTACAATGAAAAATATAATTAAAAATTGGCTGAAATTTTACAATCATTTTATATGTGCTAGGAAATTGTGGATCGTGTGCACAGGGTAGAACTTTGTGTTAATGTTCACATGCTGTACATTTACAGTGTATGCTGCACACTATGACTTCAGTGTTTAGTTGCTAGCAGGTTGATTGGCATCTAAACACATGACAGTGTAATTAGAAAGTAAAAGAATATGATCCTAACATAAATAAAAAAAACAAAGTTGCCAGGAAAATTTATGCAGCCCCTGGCAGAAGTATTGGAATAAGCTCATTTGTATTACATTAGTAAATTTTCAACTACTTGCAAGCCTTTTTTTTTAAATAACAAAATAAACTACAAATTAATTAGGTAGATATTCTTGATAACTGTGTATTGCAAAAAAATTGAACCTTCAAAGAAGACGCCGACTATATCTAGTCAATATTTAGCAGCTTCTTTCACCAGTTCAAATTCTTTGTCACGCAGTGACCTAACGTTCCAGATACTTATATCCAAATGTGCGTGCCATTGTCAAAATTGTGTTGGTCCATCCTTTGTGCTATTGTAGCGTTGCACACCCCCACAGGACAGGTTGCGGCCCATTACTGATTCTCCATAGCTTGTTTGGGCTGACGTTTTTTGGAGAGAAAAAAAACGACCACCAGATACTCGCAAAAGAGCTCTACCCTTAAGTCTGGCTCCAGGGGCATGCCCTGATATCCCTTTTCTAGGCAAGATTCTTCCGACAACATTTGATGTCATTTCATGATGAGGTGCAGAGGTCTGTTGGCCACCCATCTGTACCAATTGGTACAGATGTTCGTTTCCCAAAAGTCACTACGAGAAAGTGGACTTGACTTGACCCCGTATAGTTTTAAATGAAAATTTTAGATGCATGTTTAATTGGGTGGTTAGTTTGACCATATGTAATAATGTAAGCTGAAAAGTTTAAAATTATTCGAGGTTATGTTAACGTGCTTTCAGCTAGTATAATATATCTTCGTTAGCTGTAAGAGCTCATCTCATCTGCACCCTATTTTTACATTCATCTACTGTTTAATTGATGTGCATTTTATGGTTCTCATAAAGCCAATAGGTTTTTTTATAGAGCATTAAGGGTTTTGGACAATCCTCGACGGATTGTATTGTTGTTGCTCTCAATGCAAAATGCACATTTACATGGTATACTTTGAAAAACAAAGCAAATTTAGATCAATTAGTTAACTTTGAAAATTTTTTACAGATCGTATTGTTCTCGGTGCGATACGCATATTTATATGGTGTACTTTGCAAAACATTATTATTGGTAACTCATGCTGTAGTTTTTATTTGTTTGTTTAATTTTTTTTTAGTTACAAAGGCTTTCAACATCAGAAAGGCCCTGTATTGATGCAATGGAGTCTGAAAAATGTCAGCAGAATTGCCTTAAAAAAACATTGATAAAAGAAATCAATTGCTGGTATGTACCGCTACGATAAAAAAGCATGATTTTAAATTGAACAACGTACTTCTGGGGTGTTTAACTGGTCGGAATGAATAAACATTTCAAACAAATTTATTAGAACAATAAATTTTTAAAAAAACAGTTTTGACAAAATTTGATTTTTTTATCTATATGAATGGCATAAGTAGAAAGTGCTGACTGCCCATGTACTTATTCAACAATTTAATGAAGGAAATTTCAGAAAAAAATTCACCAGAAAACTAATCTGCAAAAATCTGAAAAAAATAAATAAAAGTATCTAGCGATATATTACAACTTTTAAAAATTAATGTATTTTTTTTATTTATATTGAATGTTTGTTGGTAGAACAATCAAATTGTCTTATGTTATGTTACTGTATTAACATTAAGTTCCACAGGTAATATGATTAAATGGTTAACATTAAACTGTGCATATTTGCATGGTAAAAAATCAAAGAAACATACTAATTTACTGTATACTATTTTACTTTTATTTTACATATTGTTGTATCAGTGTACCAACATTACTGTTTGTAGACTAATTTAAAAACGCATACATTAGAGATTAGACTAAAATTATTCAAAAAAAGTCCCCAAACTGGAATGACTTCAAAAAGTACAGGATAAATTGAAGTCCTGGATTAGCCTAAAATAATTCAGAATAGAAGGGCCAAATCCAAGAACACCCTGGTCAGCTTGGCACCAAAGGTTTCGTACCTAACTGGATTTTGTTGGCAGGTGTTTGGAAACAATCAAATGCATTGCCATCCATAAAAGGGCATCGTATTTAGGCAAACATGAAATAATTATCCCACTATATTTAACCCATGTAACCAAATGTTGATGTTACATGTTGTGATTTTGAAGCAGTTGCATCTTGGCTAGAACAAGCAGGTTGTTGGTGAATACTATTATATCAACAACATAATCTTTATAGACATAATCTTTATAAAGCAATGTTAATTTAAATTTGAGATTATTATTTCAATTTGGGACATTGGGTTTCAGCACTTTCTATGAACCTAAAATAATTTCATCAATTTCTTGTGACAAAAAATCATGCTACAATACAAATTTCCCACAAACTCAATCTTTTTCAAAACACTGGTCCAAACTTTTGTCAATGGTTTGTAGGTTACCTTTTATGCCAGTCATGTCATCGGTTCCTGTGTGCAACACTAGCTCCGAAGCATTGCAAGCAAAGAAGACATTTCAGAAAGTTTATTTATTTATCACAGAAGACGTTGGGTGTGGATGTTTGGCTTCCTGCCAAGCATATGCACTTTCTTATCTTACCTTCATAAATGAAATCCCCTTTTCTAGTTTATCACTCTTTTCAATTATGTATGGTGGAAATGTAGTAGAAGAATATGTGGAAACACTTAACGACAGTGCAACCAAGTATCTTTCTGATTTAGGAGGAACATTAGGTATAATGCTTGGCGTCTCCATAATGATGTTGTTTACATTATTCAGAAGAGCTGTACAAAACATATGTTAAGTTTTATTGATATTTTTAATGGGGAATTAATCACAATATCGTATCAACTTTACACATACTTGAAAAATTGTAGCGAAGTTCTTCATAAATAATTATCATGGTTTAGTGCTCTTGTGTAACACCAAATACCTACTTATTTCAATTATAAACAATAAGTACTACTAGAGTTATATTACGGTTTGCATTTGGAGTACAGCATAGACTTCAACGATCCAGTTCCAGTTCCAATGTATTTTGTGGTCATAGTACAGTAGTACTTATTTCAAGTTATTTTAAATGTTCCACATGTTTTTGCATATTTCCAATGTATGTTTTTAAATGTATCTTAATAACATATGCTCATTTCATTAATGTATAACTAACATTTTAATCGGTAATCTGTATATCGGCAAAATATGATGTGTTGCATTTAGATTTCATGTATGATGAGTGATGACTCAAAAATCAATCTGTATAATCTTGCATTAGAAAACAATTGGTAGTTATCTTAAATTGAAAAATAGAAATACAGTGGGAACCTCTTCTGTATATTCCTAGCTAATTTGTTCCAGAAAAACTGACATACTGAATCTGGCGTACAGTATGTAACTTGGAATTGCAACCAATTGTAAATACTTGGTGAATTCACTCGAGTCTTGTTACCCAAGCTTGACTGTTAGCACTCATATCATATTTAATTTACTTTTCAATATTTGATGATGATATTTTTCTTCAAGAGAAGGCAAAATGGAACATATGTCCTCGTGTGCAACATGAAAAGGGCACCATTGAAATATTATTGGTTGCACCGTTTCAAACAAAATATTCACTTTTTAATTTCAAGAACTTAGTATATTAAACTATTAGTCAGTATTTTTAACATCTATTTTTATTGAAATTTAAATTTAGTCGATAAATTTGTAAAATGTGAAATAACGCATTCCGAAGGGTGGAGTGCCAATTTTATCCCCAGGCACAAATATCTTAGTTAGGCCACTGCAAAGCATTGTCATCTTGAAAGTCAATATCCCAAATATTTCCAAACTTACCATCTATTGTTGTAATGAAGTGTGCATCCAAAATGTCAACAGAATCACAAACCAGCATAAATTTCACACATTAACATAATCACAGACCAGCATAATTACAGACCACAAAGTGAACTACTGCGAAATCATGGTTTGGGGACCATTGGTCATAGGACTATTGGTCATAGGATTATTGGTCACAGGCTATTGGTCATAAAGACTATTGGTCATATGGGCTTTTGGTCATAGGGTTATTGGTCATAGGACTATTGGTCACATATTATTGGTCATAAGGACTATTGGTCATAAGGACTATTGGTCATAAGGACTATTGGTCATAGAATAGACTACTGTAAGTACTACTGTAAGTAC